>CANXYC010168059.1:0-10560 GCA_948193065.1 Aleurites moluccanus | reverse complement strand
TGCCCTTAGTGCACACCGAAGCACCTCAAGCACCTCAATTCAGCTGCTTACCAGGAACTGTTTTCAATCGGGTTTATTTTTTCGTATAATTTTCAAATAAAGAAAATAATACCATTTACATTCTCTTTTATTCTTTTCTTTCTTCAAATATAATGCTAAATTCATAAAAACTCGAAGGGGCTGTAAAATGACCATTTTGCCCCTAGTTCACCAAAAATTCAAAATTTCCCGATTTTGTCCTAACTGACTTTAAACCACTTCTATGCCTAAAATTAAGTCATATAACATGCATAACTATCAATTTCATGCATATATACATCATATGAGCATATTATAAAGAAAGAAAAAAAATTCCTCCTAAGTCCCCCTTAAGGGTCCCTATAGGGTTTAGGTTGAGGTGTTACACAATGCGAGTTAGCGAAGTGGCAAAATGGAGAGGTGAGATTGTCGAAGTGGCAATTGGCAAAGAGGCATATGTGAGGTGGAATAAGGCAAAGAGGATTTGGCGAAGAGAATAAGGCGAAGAGGATTTGGGGAAGAGGATAAGGTGAAGTGGCATTATGCAAAAGGCAATATAAGAAGAGGGAATGTGCAAAGTGGCAATTCGCGAGCAGGATTTGGAAAAGAGGGAGATAGGCGAAGTGAGTTGGCGAAGAGGCGAAGAGACGAAGAGGCATTGCCAAGGCAGCAAATGCGAGGAAGTGTTTGCGAAGAGAGTTTGGCGAGGCAGCATATGCGAGGTGACATATGCAAGCTGGATTAGCGAGGTAGCTCTTGAGGAGTGGCATTGCTGGATCAGTTTGGCAAGCTGAGAAGTGTGAGCTAGGTAATGCGAAGTGAGAATGGCGAACTAGCTTTTGCGAGGTAGCTTTGCCGAGGCGGATTGGTGAGCTGGCAAGCGAGATTTTTGGGACAATGGTCTATTTAACCCCAGCAGCTCAGTAGCGTCTTTCACGATTTTTCTTTCTTTCTTTCTTCGTTAAATTCAGTCTTTTCTTAGATCAGTTTCATTTTATTTTCTAAGGCATTAATATTCAAAATTAATACGTTAGACTTCTAGATTATTCTTTATTAAGGCAGAAATCATCAGATTTAAGCAAGAAATCTCAAGAAATTCAATTTTGGAGAAATAAGGTAAATTTTCTTCCAAGGTTATTTTCTTTTAGATTTATTTAAGTCTGTTGGTTAGAATAATTAATAAAAGGTGTATAGAATTTATTGCAAGCAATTTGAAGTCATTAATGATAATTAATGTGTAAGAAATCAGAATTTTGGGACTGTCATAAATAGTAACATGAACAGTAAATTCGAATTAAATGTAGATTTTTCTTTAAGAGATGAATTAAATTGATGATGGGAATTAAGAATAGAAACTCTAAGAAGGTTAAATATTCAGAAATCATGTTAAATATTATTGATTTAGGAAAACCCTAATTTTGTATATTTGGGGAAAATTTTCTTATGAAGAGAAAAATCAAAATAATTGAGGAGTTTGGAGTTGAGCAACTTGCTGAAAGGAATTCAAGGATAAATCTGTGTTGAGGTAAGTATGAACATTGCATTTGTTTTCGCTTCATTGAGATAATATGACCAAGTATCATAAATGTTAACCCATATGATTCTTGTATGCTTGATATTCTATTACCGGATTGTTAATCGAAGATCCTATGATATCCTAAAATTGAGTTTTACCATTTGTTCATGAAATTACCATGTATATGTATATATTGTAAGTGACTTGGTCAATTTTCTTGGATCAAGTTCACATGGTTTCTACTTGCTTCTTACCTGTTAAACTTGAATGAAATTATGATATATATTGATGGTCTTGCGACCAATATGATCTTGTGATATGAAACTATATGACCCTATGGATAGAACGCTCTTCCCAATGAGAGTAAATTCATTGGTCCATTGTGCACTTTGGGAACCTAGCTGGTAGGGTTTTTACCAGTGTTCCCCCTAGAGGGGACCACGAGCTCTAGGCGTATGCCTGGCCAAGCATGCGTTTGCGATAAGGTAGCAAGGACTACTAATGCGCTCTGTTATGATAGGTAGCATGGCTATCGATTCATTCTGTAGTTCTACCATGATATTTGATAGTGCTATTCAATTATGAACACTTCTGTTTCTTTGTAAGCCTAACCACATTCTAATTCTTACCATGTTCTTAAAATGAATGTCTCTTTCGGATTATATATTTATATAAGTATGTATATGTATTTCTTTCTTACTGCATGTTCATATCTTACTAAGTTGAAGGCTCACTCTTCTTCTGTGGATTTCAGGTGATAGTGTAGCTCGTGAGGGAGCTAATAGAGAAGATCGAGCTTCTTGACTTATTCATCCCAAGAAGTTCTATTGTAATTCTTTGATACATAATTATGTATATTCATTGAATAGTATTATGACACAATATGTAATGGGAGTATACTCTAGAGCTCCGTAGTTAGTCATTTGAGGATAATATTTTGATGTATGAATTGTTATCTTTTGGGTACTCTTATTCCTTAGTGATGTGAGATGCATCTTTTGATCAGTAAGGAACAAGAGAATATTATTATAAAATGATATAGTAAATAAATGAATTATGCTTGTATGGATTATGAATATGATATAGCATGATATTATATTTGATATAAATGTGTATGAGATTCAGGATATGGGAGTTCTACGGGTTTATGGTGGCCTTAAGCCTGCCCTTGCCCTAAGACCATCTCACCACTGGAGTTGGGGTGTGACAGTAATAATCTTTAAAAAAAAATGGTTGCAAATTTTTGGAGGACTTAATAAAATGAAGAAAGAAAGGTGCATTGGTATAAATGGGATACAATGTGTTTAGCTAAGAAAAATAGGGAACTTGGTTTCCGAAGTTTTCAAATTTTTAATCTTGCAAAGCAACTTTGGAGGATGACAACTAACTTTGACTCCTTGTTATATAAAGTAATGAAAGCTAAGTATTTTCCCAAGTCTATTATTCTAAAAGCTAAGGTTGGGTATCAATCGAGTTATGCTTGAAGCAGTATGATGAAGGCACAATGGATTATTGATCAGTGATCTTGTTGGCTTATGGGCAATGGACGATATATTTGTATTTGGAAAGATAAATGGATTCCAAAGCAGGAAGGATTTAAGATTATGTCTCCTTGTCAGGTTTTGGAATGGAATGTGAATTTTGGTGAACTTATTTTGGAGTCTGGCAACCGAGATCATGCACTTATTGAGGGAATTTTCAATCCTATTTAAACTCAACATATTTTATCCATTCCACTAAGTATTAAGGGCCCATCTGATGTATTGTTTTAGTTTTATAATGCTAATGGGCAATATTTTGTCACGTCCCAACTTTGGAATATGACGGTCCTAGGATGTAGAATCTGCTTAAGGCTAGCAATACCCGTAGAACCCTTGTTATAACTTATATTCATTACCTGACATAGTTATTCTACACTTAATATCATCTATTTAATCAATATCATTAGGCAAATTCATATACAAACATATCCCACATAATTTAGATGATAGTTTATAACATTATGTTATACATCATACTTTACATAACTAATTTACTTAATTACACAACCATGGAGCTACTAGAGTTTACAAAAAAAAAATGCAACAATGATAATTACATTACAAAAAATAAGTTGGTTCCACTGAAGAAGGAAATCTTGAAACCGCTCTACTCCTGACATGAAAATATTTAACCACTAAAAAAGTGAGTATTTTAAATACTCAGTGAGTCAAATATATATTATTATATAGTAGTTTAGGTAGGTAACAATAGGTAAGTAATAAATAATGAATGGTTTCACAAATAGCATACCAAAATGTCCAAATCAAAGGAAATGGATATCAATATAGGTCAATGATGTATAAACATAGTATAGGTAACATATACTTATGTAGATGTGACAGATAAAGGGCCTTGAAACATGTATCATCTCATAGAAATCTCATGTAAATTACATAAGGCGGGCCAGACCTTATGGCTAGGACATTAAACCTTCCCAACTAGGGTTTATAATGTTCATTGTGCACAATACTGATGGTACTCACCCACTACCCTATCAGTAAGATAGCTCTGTTATATCAATATAAAATAGGCAATGAGAAACAATTATAGTAACAAATAAGCAAAAGAAACAATAAGGTTCAAATAAAAAATCAATAAGCTCATCAATATCTCATTAATCATTCGATGACAATATAATTCAATAAATAAATCTTAGGTTCATTATAGCATATGCCAAATAGCATGAAATAACAAGTATGGATTAGGTACAAAAATGGTCAATAAAGGTCAGTTGCACTGGCGAAATTGGCTAGCCAACATCGCTGGCTACGATGGCAATGACTTGGTAGGCCTATGAAAATTTTGAAAGAGGCATTTTATCGAACACTTGGTTTGCAAATTTCCAATAACATTTTGGTAAGGTTTTATGGTATTTCCGTTTTGTCCAATTTAGCAAATATCAATAACACATTCCAAATAAGGCTTTAGGCATTCAAAACTTATTCAAAACTCAAGGATTCAAAGGTAAATTAGGCTTGGAAAAAAAATCAAAGGAAAGTTCATCCAAATGGTTCGACCAAGATAACAAGTTCATAGAATTTATTTCCATAATTTCAAATATGGTTATAATTATGCATAATAACATATATTCAACTCACCTCAATTGCTAACTTTACCAAAATCCACAACTTGAATTTCAATACTCCAAGTAAGCACATTTGCCCAACTTTATAATTTCCATCATCTTTTCCATTTCCTTTTTGTACTACAATTAATTAAACATCATATTAACATTTAATTTTATTATAATTCTAATAATTAACTCAACTTAGGTTTTCTCCCAAATTTTAGGGTTTTATATATAAGGTTTTCCTTTAGTATTCACTACTATCAGTCTTGATTCATTTGTTTTTATCTTGAGCTACAAATGTACAATTACTTTAATTCTTTTTTTTTTTTTTTTTTTTTACTTAAACTAAACATCTTAGATTCCAACATATCCAAAATTTAGATTAATCCAAATACTACACAATTTATGGTGGTCATCTAAAATAAGCCCTGCTATCTTGCAATATCCATCCGGACATACTCCAATTATTTGATTTCAACTCCAAAAATATATATCTAATGGTAAAACCATTTCACAGAAATTTAGATAATACATAAATGAAAACTTTTTTTTAACACTTTTCCTAATTCATATACTCTAAGGTCCTCAAATCAATAAAATACAGTAACATTTTCTGTTAAGCTATTCATCCGAGTCAATACTATTTAGGGTTTAATATCTCTATACTCACTTCAAATTTTGCAAAACTGTTTCACAGGCATATGTTTAAGACCTAAAGCTACAACTTTTATGTTTTATACTTTTCCAAATGCTTTCCTTATAACTATGAAAATTGAGCTACAACTTTCTGTTTCTAACACAGATTTTAAAATTCTTAAAATTCTTATAGCATAATATTTCATAAATTAAACTCAATTTGTATTAATCTCTTTTGAACCATAAACTTAGATTTTTATAATCTTCTAAATCTCTTTTCTATTCAACAAACTTTCTATTTTTCTGTAATTATAAATTATAAGAGTAAGTTTAAAATAGGGTAATGGAATTTTACCTTGAGTTTGTTGGATTGTTGGAGACTTGTATTGAAATTGGAAGAAAAAATTTGAGAGGAATTGCTTAGAAGAGTTCGGCCACCACCTAAAGGAAGAAGATAATGGAATTCTCTAGGATTTTTAGCCAATTTAGGTGTGGAGCCTACCAAAAAGTGTATTTTCCAATTTGTTCTTGTATAGTTTTCTTATTTACAGTTATGCCATTTAATTATTTTTAATAGTTTCAAGTATATAAACAATCTTTAATACACTATTAATCATTTTTTAGTTCATCAATTTTAGTTTATCTTAAAATAAAATAAGCAATTTAATAAATTAGGATTTATGGATGCAATTTAGGGTTTATGGATAAATTTTAGAGTTTATGAAAAGTTAAGTGTAATTTAGTAAAGAATGGTTAGACAATTACAATGGAGAATACAAAAAATACATCTAATTTCAATACTGGAAGTGGGGAGTGATTTGAGTTATTTTTTACTATTGTTTCAATTAATACTATCTTGCTGTTTGACTCTAAACTTGGATAAGAATTTTTCATTTTATCCTTTTTTTCACTTATTTACAGTTTTGTCACTCTGTAGTTTTTTGTCACTTTAATTCACTTTTTTATTCTTTTTTCTTATCCTCACCTAGTATTCTATTAGTCTTATGGTTTTTCACTTGTTAAGGTTTAACATTACTAGGTTTGTTATAATATTGGCTTGTTGTGTTGATAAATCCTACAAGTGTTTATGGTCAAAATCGAAAAAAAGAATTTCCTTGGTACTTACTGTAACACCCTAGTAGATATAACAATAGACAGTAAGGTAATGCAATATAAATTACATATGTTGCAATATATATGATGTTAATTTAAGCATAAATAAGCCCAATTAATTATTGAGATATATAGAGGATAATATTTACAGAAAAATTGTAAGGACAAAAATAGGCAGTATTATCAGAAAAGGATTTTTACAGTATTTTAAGAAATTTTTATAGAAATTTATTGAGAATACCTAGGATTAAGACCCTAAAGTATTGAGAAAAAATAATTTGAGAATTTATATGAGATTAGAAAGGCAAAAGGATAAATAATATTTTAAGTACTGGTCCGAAAGCATCGACAATAATTATACAGCATGGAGAATTAATTCTTTACTAAATTTAAAGTTAATTAATACAAACATATGGGTACTAAGAGAAATAAAATAGTGTTAATTTTTGATAAAAATAAAGAATGAAAAAGTGATTGGAATGATGGAAAAATAATAGAATGGCAAAATCATAAATAAATGCAACTTTAGGGACATTTTCGAAAACGGGCTGTCTATGATACATAATCGAACCCAAAGTAATTTTAAATGATAAAATATCTCAAAATAAGCTATTTCAATCCCTACATTAATAGTTAATTCTAAACAGAGTAGACAAAATAATTACAGAAAATTATCGGGTAAAAATTATAAATAAAGAAAATTATGGGTCAAAGTGTAAATACCTAAAGATTGGGACCCAACAAGAAAATAACAATTTATATTAAATAATTCTAGAATATTCAAGGTAGTGGCCGGTCATCATTAGGGATATAGAGATTTTTTTCTTAAGATTTTTCTACCATTCCATCTAAAGTGTACAAGTGGACCATGTCTAGACTTTTCCATTTTGGTTTTAAAATTGATTATAGTATATAAATTGATAAGTTAAACAAATTTGAGAAAAACTTGGTCGGAATATATAATAACTAGGATTCCAAAATATTTTCCTAACCCTTCCATAGAAACCATGAAGAAGATAAGGAAAATTGATGTAAGGAAGAAGAAGAATGGAATAAATAGATGGGGATGGAGATGGATATCAACACTGTTTTGGGGGAAACAATAGAAGATAAAATTCAGGAATTTAATTCAAGGTAAAGCTTCCTAAAATTTTTTTTTTTTTAATATAGTCTAACAGTTCTATAGCTTAATTTAGTAAAGAATTGAGTTAATTATGCAAAAAGGGTAAGAGATGAACTAGGGTTTGTGAGGGGATTCTGAATCTGTTTTAAGGCAGTAACTTGTAACTAGTATTCCACAATTTTAATGACTGAATTTGAGGATGTAAAAAACATTAAAATTGTAAATAAATATGTTAATTAGATTTTTGTAAAAGGAATTGTTGAAATTCGAAGTGAAGAGAGAGTAATTGAATAAAAATCGTGACTAGTCAGAATCAAGGATACAGAAAAATGCTAGAGTGTTTTTATTGTATAGAACGATAGAGACATAATTAGAAGAAGTTTTCAACACGAAAAATATTTTTTTATGTCTTATCTAAAAGCATGTAAAAAAAAATTTCAATTTAATTTATGGTTTATGAGATATTGAGTCATAAGTGTTAACTACCAAAATTGACTAATAAATAGAATATAGGTTACTAAATTCTATTTATTTGAGGGCCTTAGGTTCAGAATTAGGGATAGTATAAAACAAGAAAAATGTTTATTTATATTTAATTAAATGACTATAAAATGGTTTTGCAATTAGTTAAGTACGGATTGAGTTATAAGCAGGGAAACAGGGTCTATTCGGATAGGGACTGCAGAACAATAGGTTCAATTTTGATGAATTGTTTAGAATGATGTAGTAAATAGAATGTCTTGAAATTTGAATATGTTATAATATTATGTGTCTAGTTTCAATATAAAAAATAATCATAGTAATTGGGAAAGTATAAATTGAGATATGAATAAAATAGTAGAGACTGTCGGAATAGGATTGCAGGACATAATGCAGGGTAGTAGGGTTGGTTGTAAAGCTAAGTTTAAATTGACACCATAAATTGTATAGTAATGAAATTAATATAAATTTTGGATATATTGGGTTTTGGTATGTCTAGTTAAAATAAGAATAAGAATTGAAGAAAATGAATAAGTATAGAGAGAGATAGGGATAAAGGAGCGTATGCTGCCAGTAAGGTCTCTGTATAGATAAAACCCAGAAAATAGAAATATTATGAATTCCTCTAGTATAAGTATAAGTAATGTAATTATATATTTAAATTGAACTTTATTGAATATGTAGAGCCAAATATACTGATGGGAACAGAAAAGTGCAAAGGAATAGAACTAAGGAAAAGAATGGAAATGTAAAGGCTAATATCAGAGGTGAATTATATGTACATCATGATGCATATATTTTGATATATCATGATTCATTGTATTTGAATGACAATTCTTCCTTGAGCACCGGATATTTCATTGTATATATAATATCTTCCATTTTTGTAGTATTTTATTAAATTATATGTTTGGAGAGTTAATTAATTTGAAATATGAATATTTGGAAATTCCAGAATTTCTGATTTTTGCAGTTGCAAGATTTTGTGATGATAATTGCATAATCTTAAAGTAATAATTTGGTAAAGTATAAAACAAAAAAGTTATGAGTTTATGTATTAACTGAAATTCTGTAAAATATCTTAGCCAAATTCTGTGTGTGTGAGGAGTTAGGTTTATTTGAGCAAGGCTGGTCTGGTTGAGTATTTCTGCAGGAAGTCAGTGTCTGTTTAAATTTATTGGGAATGACTGATATATATTTAGCCAAAGGTGTAAACATAAAAAATATCCCTTTATGTGTTGTGATATTGACTGTAAAATTTCAAAATTTTTGGATAAGTATATCTCAGTAGAAAGTAAATTTTCTCAGGTCTGTTCGGTCAGATTTTGGGGCAGTAGGTCTGGGTAAAATTTGGAGAGTCACCATGGTTTGTGTGTTGGTCTTAGAGATTTAAATTTTGGATATGTTGTGCCCCTACATGTCTATTTTAAGTGTCAAGAAGAATTAGTAAGTTTGGATAATTGTAGCTCATTTGCGAGCTGGTTAAGTGTAAGTTGTCTAGGAAAGGTTTTAACTTAGCAAAGTCTTGGTATGACGAGCAAGCAAAATGCGAAGTGGTATTTTGCGAGCTGGCAATGCGAAGTGGCGAGGTGGCAAGGTGAGATTGCCGAAGTGGCAATTGGCAAAGAGGCATATGCGAGGTGACATATGCGAAGAGGATTTGGCGAAGAGGAAAGGCGAAGAGGCATTATGCGAAGAGGCATTATGCAAAGAGGGAATGTGCGAAGTGGTAGTTCGCGAAGCAGAAGTTTGGCGAAGAAGCGAAGAGGCGAAGAAGCGAAGAGGCGAAGAAGCATTGCCGAGGTGGCATATACGAGGAAGAGTTCGAGAAGAGAGTCTGGCGAGGCAGCATATGCGAGGTGACCTATGCGAACTGGAATAGCGAAGTGGCATTGCCGGATCAGTTTGGTGAGCTGGGAAGTGCGAAGTGGGAATGGCAAACTGTCTTATGCAAGGTAGCTTTGCCGAGACAGATTGGCGAGCTGGCAAGCGTGTTTTCTGGGGTAGTGGTCTATTTAAACCCAGCAACCCCAGTAGCTTTCTCACTATTTTTCCTTCCTTCTTTCTTCGTTAAAATTTAGTCTTTTCTCATATTAGTCTCATTTTATTTTCTAAGGCATTAATACTCAAATTAATGCATTAGACTTCTAGATTATTCTATATTAAGGCAGAAATCATCAGATTGGAGCAACAAATCTCAGGAATTTCAGTATTGAGGAAAATAAAGTAAATTTTCTTCCAAAGTTATTTTCTTTAGATTTATTTAAGTCTATAGGTTAGAATAATTAATATTGGGTATGTAGAATTTATTGCAAGTAATTTGAAATCATTAATGGTAATTAATGTGGAAGGAAATCAGCATGTTGAGGCTGTCATGAATAGTAATATGAACAGAAACTCTGAATTAAATGCAGATTTTTCTTTAAGAGATAAATAAAATTGTTGTTGGGAATTAAGAATAGAGACTCTAAGATAATTAATTATTAGGAAATCATGTTTAATATTATTGATTTGGAGAAAACCCTAATTTTATATGTTTGGGGAAATTTATTAGGAGGAGGA
>CANXYC010168046.1:0-25122 GCA_948193065.1 Aleurites moluccanus | reverse complement strand
CTTTTAGGTACTCTTGTTCCTTAGTGATGTGGGATATGTCTTTTGATCAGTAAGGAACAAGAGAAAGTTATGAAATGTTAATGGCAAAGATATGATTGATGTTTAAATGGATTTATAGAAATGATCATTGTATGATATTATATAATGTTTATAATTGATATAATTATGTATGAGATCCAGGACATATGTGAGTTCTACGGGTTTATGGTGGCCTTAAGCTTACCCTTGCCCTAGGACCGTCGCACAACTGGAGTTGGGGTGTGACAAATACCCTAGCTAGAAAGGGTTAACTATCCTAGCCATAAGACTTGATCAGTCTTATGTATATTGATATGTGATTGATACATGTGATATGAGTTTCATGGCCCTTTTTCTGTCTTCTCTACATGATATGAGTATTGTTTACCTGTTCATTGATTCCAAGCTTATATCTTATTGCTTACCATTGATGGCCATTCTTTCATCGATTATTGTTTATCATCGTTTTGATTGTTATAGGTTCCAAACTTCCAAAGATGGTGTGCAAATTAATTAACCTTGACATGTAAAAATGGATATATTGATATCCATTCATTGTAATTATTGATACTTGACTACCATTGTTATCCTTTATTATCATATGCTTATATCGCCTGTTTAATGATGTATACATGCTCACTGAGTATTTTATACTCACCAAATAGTGGTTTATAATTTTTACAGGGATGAGATAGAGGAAGTTAATTTCAAGTCAATTTCTTTTTCGACTTGGGATGTCAAATATATCGAGGTAGAATTTTATTCTCTAAATATCATAATTGTCAACTCATAGAGCTCCATGGTACTATGTATAATTAGATGATTAAGTACTATATTGATATATAACCAGTGAAGTAATTGACATTTAAGTGACGTTAAAATATAATGTGATTTGCTATTAATGTTTAGTAATGAAGAACTATAATGTGTAATGCTTAATGATAATGATAGTGAAGTAATAATTACAGTAATACGGAAAAAGGTAAAATAAAATTCACATGTTTTAAAAAAAATTTAGAAGTGCTATATATATATATCTGTGAAACTGTGAAGTTGAGGGTATAAGGAAGGCAAATTATTAAGAGTGCAAAATATCTTTTTGTACAGACTGTATAATTTTTGAAAGATCCGGTTTTGGGTCTGGAATAATATTAAAATTACAAAAGAAACTCTAGCAAAATTTCTATGAAATTTATAAGTAATAAATGGAATTTAAGTATTGATGAATGAGTTAAGATTGATAATTTGATTGTTCATAGGTTCTACGATAATTGGATTGTTCATAGGTTCTACGAGTTTTCGGTGACCTTATGTCTACCCATGCCCTAGGACCATCGCGTTCCAAAAATGGGACGTGACAACTACTATTTTTGAACTTTAAATCTTCATGTATTTATAGCCTTCAATGAAAGGTGATTAAATATGACCATTATGGTTGCATTTAATGAAAGATTTTCCTCCAAATCTTTTCCCAATTGCTATATTTAAAATAGATCGGCCTTGACGTTAACAAGCAACTACTGATTCACTTCATGATAACTTTTCACGGTCGTAAAGCATCATCTTTATAGGCTTGAACCAAAATTCACGTCCTTAAAATTTTCTGCGCCAATTTTGAATTTTAAAATTTCCTTAGGCGTGAATAACTTTTACAGGCGTGAAAATGCTTACACGGGCGTGAATAATGTTTCACGGCCTTGAAAACTCTTTTTGTGTCTTTGAGCCAAAATCATTCACGGGCATGCATACACATCACGGGCATGCAATTATTTAACAATCTTGAATGAATGTTCATGGACTTGAAGATCCTTTCTGAGTAAAATTCATACATTGCCTTGATCTTGTTCACATGTGTTAATAATAATCACGGGCGTGAATCCTTATTTTGAAATAAAAACTTAAATACAAGTTAAATAATCATTTATATTAATTAACACATTTGTTTTGGATTTCAGTTACATCATCAAAATCATTATAGAGATAACATTATCAAATTAGGAACTTAAAAGCACAAGTTGCCAACTTATTTAATACAAAACATATGCAATTTAATTCTTATCAATTTCCTTTTCAGATATGTCAATGGTGTGAGAGATTATTCCTCAATAAATTATCAAATTTATTATTTACCTCCACCACCACCTCCACCTCAAAATTAGAACACATGTTAAGACTATGATGATTATTTTTGGGATTATGGATATGAGCAACAACCAGTTGATTACTATTATTTTTGGGATTATGGATATAAGTCACTACAAAAATGCATTGAAATAAATCAAAAGTACCAACACGAAGCTAACATGGTTGTGCAAAATATTGAAAAATCATTCTAAAGAATAGAAAAACATGTGAGTATAATATTGAATTGCCTTAAAGAGCAAGCACAAAAAGAAATGATATAGGAAGATGATAAAGTATTTTTTCAATCCAATAAGATGATATTAAGCTTTCTCCAACCCATATTAACTATAATCAAAGAAGAGGTAATTGAAAAGGAAATTGAACAAGCTTTTGACTCCCAAAGTGCTTGTATAAAAATTAAAAATTTTAATTTCTTAAACCATGTTAAAGGTGAGGCAATTGTAATGAATGGCAAGCTATCTGAAAACCTATATGAGGTCTTCCAAATTCAAGAAAACTCAAATGATAGAATATTTCCCATGGAGTTTATATTTTACTACTTAGGCAAAAAGAGAGCCTACAAAAGATAAGCTTAGAAAGAAACTTCCAAGAACTCTTTCATATATGATACTGTATCTTTAACAAATAAGATGACTCAAATGTCTAGCTAATGACGTTAAAGAAGCACTTGATAGAAGGTAATCCACCAAAAATAAATTTTATTGTGTTTTTACTTTTTAAATTCTTGTTTTTTGTCTAATTTTAAATTTCTTAAATTTGGCTCATTTTAATTTTATTCTTTTTTATTTAATTCTAATGTTTTTCACACAAAAAAAAATAGTTTTGTAGATTATAAAAGTACTGAAAGAACACAGCGTGGTGGAATACATGTCTGAGAGTGGAGGCTATTGCCTAAAAATTTTACAAATTCCTTAGGTGCCACACCCATGAAATTATCTTAAAAGAGCCCTATGGGCTTGGTTCTCTGTCGTGCCCATGCCAATTAAAATACGCCACATGGGCGTGACTGACCTCACAAACCTTACGCCCTTGCCTAAGCCCCACGTCCATGTCACGACCCGTTTCCGGATGGCGACGATCATAGGATACAGGAGATGCCAATGGCGACCGGCACCTGTAGAATCCAATATCACATGCAATATCTATAATCATCAATTTATTATTCATTTATTTAATTACTATTCATTCTGCAATTCTATAAAATTTTCTGTAATTATGCTGTTGGCTATAACATCCATCATCATATATCATATCATATATCATATACCATAAAGCATCATCACATATACATATACATGTTCATATCCTAACTAACCCATACATACCCCATGGAGTAGCTAGAACATGAATACCAAAAATAGAAAACATATAATATCTACATTAATCAACAATGAGCAGAAATCTGCGGAATGTCTGAAGTTGGGATTCTGCAGTCTGCTCTTCCCCTGAAATTGTTAAATAAGGAAATGGTGAGTATATAAGATACTCAGTGAATCTATATGCATCGCAAATAAAATAGGATCAATCAATGGTATATAATAATAAAGGAACAATGGAACCAATATCAATTATGCTGGGTTACAAAATCAACAACAGAAACTGACAGGAATATCAATGGTCGTATCAATGGCATGGAATCATATGGTAAGACAGATATAGGACCCTGAAATACATAGACTATATGTAATCACACAGTCGATCTTATATCAAGCAAGCATAAGACTGATCAGGTCTTATGGCCGGGACCAATAACCCTTCCCAGCTAGGGCATCAATATCAATGTGCACATTGCCAATAGTATGTACCCACTATCTTGTCAGAGCGACAACTCTGTCAAACCACATTTAGGTCAATACAAGTGAACATCATATCAATAGACACTATTATGCAACAATGGTATTATCAATGGCATTAAGCTCATTATCATTCAAATCAAGTAGTAATTGAATCAAAGGCATTGCAATATACGATATATAATCAATGATAATCGGTATGGTAAACAACAAAGGTATGGAACAAAGGTTGGCTATACAAAGGAAATCGGTAGGCCAATTGGCATGCCAATATCGCTGACGACGATGGAATTCAAATGGTAGGACTATGAAAGAAAATGCAATAGGCCAATGGCAACATAATTAGGCATTTCATCAAACATATGGTGGGCAAGGTTGAATGGGCAAAATGGCTAGGTTTTGGTGCAAGGTTAACAATGCCCATTCAATCAACAATCAAGCCACATTGTCAACAACACAATAAGCAACAAATATACAATAGTAAACACAATTAAAAGGATTAAAATGTCTAAGGAATACAAAGCAAAAACAAAGCAAAAATGGAAGAGTGAATAGTGACATAGGTTTCGGCCAAGAATGGCCTTTCACATATGGTTTCCAATTTCAATTTCAATGCTTTATATATGTTAAATGATGAATATAGAACTTACCAAATACTTCCAAATGCTTAGGAAAATTCAATTCCACCACTTTTCTTCAAAGGAGGCATATATGGCAATCTTTTGTAACTTGATTTTCTACACTAAAATAACCACCGATTAAGCATCCATTAGCCTCCAATTAACATATTCTAAGCTCAAATATCATAAACTAATACTAATTCAAATATCTAAAGCAAACAACTTCAATTAGGATTTGTAAAAGAGGGATTTCTGTCCATATGCATCAATTGATGCAATTTAACCTAAAATCCATTCAATTCATCATCTAATTCATCTAAATAAACCATAAAATTAAACAAATCAACTTGTTACCTTAAATCCAAGTCCTATCCGAAATCTTCTTTGAATTTGTTCTTGATTTGCTTTGAACTTTCAAGTGAAATTTGGATGGAAAATGGAAGAACTAAGTTAGCTTTTATGTTTTCTTTAGATTTTCTCTTGAAAATGGAGGGAAATTGACAAAAGGTGGTTCGGCCACCATGTGGAGAAGGAAGAAGAAGAAGAAAATGGATGGGAAAATGGCTAAGTGTTACTTATATATTAAATCAAGATTGGCAAATTCCATTTTGGTCCTTAAATTTTTAAGTAATTATAATTTGACCCCAACTTCTTTTGTAATTTATTCTGACAATTCTGTCTGGATTTAGATTTTAAAGTGGGGAATCAAAAGAATTATTTTAATTTATACTTATTTATAAAAATAGTTTCAGAGTCATTCTGAAATCCAGACAGACAAATTTTCACTATTCCCCTCGAAGTTCCATTTATTTAAGGTTTTGCCATTGATTGCGTTCTCAGTGCTCCTAAATATTTTTCACCTCTTTCTTTTTACCATAATTACATATGCATTTATGTGATCTTTTACCCCCTAATCAGAATCAGAAATTCAACTGTTGCTCGGACTGCTATTTTCTCGGCAGTGTTCCCGACACCGATGGTTTCCGAAAATGTATTGCATATGCTTTCTAATTGTGTCTCTAAAATTATTTTTCATCATTTCAATGCCTTTAAACCACATACTGAGAATTAGATCATGCATATAAGATATGACTTCCTAGGGTATTACAATCGATAACACTTTCTTACCAAACTCACCTACACCCATGACAATTTCTCATTCCCATGGCACCCAAGTTGTATATATATATATATATATATATATATATATATATATATTAAATGAAGTTGCCACACCCATGACTTTGTGTTGTGGGCATGGCATAAATCATTTTATAGCTCCATGAGCTTGGCTAATATGCCATGCCCATATATATATATATATATATATATATATATATATATGCCCAATACATTTTAATGGTAACACATTTAAATGCTTCAAAGGTATGATAGTATGTTCCCTACTCACTGAGTTTACTCACCTTCTGTTGTTTCATGTTTTCAGGCAATAGGTAGTAGATAGCTCAGGTTCCTTGTCTTTTGTTCCTTAACAGAGAACTTTTGATATCCATGTATACTTTCAATTCTTGAAGTTCATAATTGTCTAGTAACTCCATGATAGTCTTTTAAGGATATTATCATTGTTTTAGATATTGTACATGTAATCTCTTGTAATTTGATGACTTATATTTCATTAAACATTATGTATGGGATTATGGTTATATGTTGCATGATGATGCCTTGGAGGCTATAGGTTACCCTAAGTGGTTCCTTATATGGATTATGATGTTATATGATTGTGGATGAGAATTTATGGTTATAGAATGATATATTTCGTAGGCTATGATTTTGGGGCTAGGTCCAGGCTCTGTTATTATGATGTTGGATTATGATTCATATCTAAAATCTATGATTCAACGGATGTTTGGTAGAATTAAGCTTACTCATTCCTAGAATAGTCATAGCCCCTATGTTGGGATGTGACATAGTTCCTTTCATTCCAATGAAAGAAAGAACAAATAAACCCAAGTATCCTTCCACCTATATCGTCGATGATAAGAAGAAGATGGCATTGAATGACAAGGTTGTGCATTTGCTATTTTGCTCAATAGGTTAGATTGAATTAAATAGAGTTTCAGCTTATGAAACAACAAAGGAGATATTGAATGTGTTAAAGATGCCTCATAAAGATACTAGCCAAGTGAAGGATACCTAATTGAACATACTCACTATAAGTTTTGATAATTTCACTGTGAAAGATGATGAAACCGCTGCAGAAATGTACAAGACATTCACTACTATAGCTAATGACCTTAAAAGCCTTGAAAAGACCTTAACTCAAAAAGAGCTACTTACCAAGCTTTTAAGGTCTTTGCTGAAGAAGTACGATTCAAAGGTGGACGCAATTGAAGTATCCAAAATTTTGAGTTTATTAACCCTTAAAGAATTGGTTAGGAATCTTATTACTTATGAAATGAGGAAGAATAAAAGGCAAGAGATAAGAGAAAAAGAGAAAGAAATCAATTCAAAGAAAGAATCCTCAAGTGAAGATGAGAAGCAAGAGATGCTACTTCTTTCTAGAAGGTTTAACAAGTTCAACAAGTTCATCTCTAAAGATAAATACAAGAGAAAGAGACTCAACAAAGATAAGGAAAGCAAGTGGAAGAGAAAAGGAGCGAGGTGATTTGCTATGAATGTAAGAAATCAGGCAACATTAGATAAGAGTGCCCCAATCTTGAACATAAGAAGAAGAAGGACAAGAAAGAAATAAGATATTCTAAGAAGAATAAGGCTTATGCATCTTGGAGTGAAAGTGACACTTCAAGTGATAAGAAATCATCAACAAATGGTGAAGATAAGAGAACCAACTATATCTCATGGATCACAAGGATGATCAAGATTAATTAAAGTAAACTCTAAATCTTATACATTTGATGAATTGCAAGATGCATTTGATAATTTGATGGAAAACTTTATAAACACTACAAAGGAGAATCTTATTTTGAAAAATAATTTCTGCCATTTGAAAAATGAGCATGAGAGAATTTTGTAAAAACCAAAAGCAAAACTAAATGAGATTTTATAAGAAAATGAAAAACTCAAATCTCAACTTAAAGATTTGAAAGACTCCTTTGAAAAAATAGTTTTTTAGCATAATAAAGTCAAGAGTGAGCTAAATGGCTCAAAGGAACTTTTGAGAAAGTTTTCTATTATAGCAAAACTCTTAATGACTCTATTACTTCATAAAGAAGTGTTTTGATAAAGTTAATTTGGGATACAATGTGGATTTCAGAGTCAAGAAAGTTAACTTTTTTTTTTTAGAAAAAGACCTTTGACCCTAAAAAGCTAACAAAGTGCACATATTGTTATTTCCATGGTGATGCATTACAAAGGTGCTCTATTAAACTCAAGAGGACATGCACTATTAGGAAGGTTTGGATTCTAAAAGAATTCAAAGCCTATAATTAAAAGTGTTTGGGTTTTTAAGGAATCTAACGAGGATGGACTTAAAATTACTTGGGTACTAATAAAAGAATGAAAAACTATTGTCTCGTATGAGCACTTAAGAAAGAAAAATAAATGGGTGTTTGATAGTGGATGTTCAAAGCAAATGATCGGAGACAATACATAATTAACTAAATAGGAAGATAAAAGAGGAAATATGAGCTTTGGAGACAATTCCAACAAGATCATTGAAATTGGCTTAATTAGTATTGATGACCTTTCTGTAGCTAAAGTGTTATTTGTCGATAATCTTAAGCATAATTTATTGAGCATTAGTCAATTGTGTGATAAGAATTTGAGTCATGTGCATGTGAAGTTGTGGATATCAAGACTAACAAGATTGCTTTCATTGGATATCGCCAAGTAAATGTGTATGTTGTGGACGTAATTGAAGCTTCAAATAAAAATCTTTATTTATTTTCAACTAAAGATGAGCTTACATCCTTATGGCATAGGAGATTAGGTCATGCTAGTATGGATATAATTTCAAAATTTTCCAAAAATATTTAATAGGTTTGCCAAAACTTGTTTTCAAAAAAAAAAGTTGTTAGTGATTCTTCCGTAAAATGAAAACATTCTAGAAATTATTTTAAATCTAAAAATATGGTTTCAACTTATAAACCTTTTACAATTACTTCATATGGATTTATTTAGTCCCATAATAATTTCAAACATTGGTGAAAAGCATTATTATCTTGTAATTATTGATGATTATTCATGCTTTACTTGAGTGCTTTTTCTTGCTTATAAGAATGATGCACTTCATATATTCATTCCACTTATGAAGGTTTTACAAACTCTGTGTAATTCCTAGTATTGTGAGTAATCATGGGAATAGTGTTAGCAGTGATCATGGGAAAGAGTTTGAAAATTCATATTTTGAATATTATGTCAAAGAACATGGCATTAAGCATAATTTTTTTCACACCTAGGACTCTCAACAAAATGGTCTTATTGAGAGGAGAAATAGATTTTTGATAGAAATGGCTAGGAACATACTTAGGGATGGCAATGGGGTGGGGAATCCCCATTCCCTGCAGGGATTTGCCTCGAACGGGGTGGGGATTCCCCAATTTATCTCCCCATGGGGCGGGGATGGAGAATATTTTTTTCCCGTTAGCAGGGATGGGGAGTGTATTCCCCACCCCGTGGGGACCCGTTATTATACTTAGTTAATTATTATATTTATTTATTCCTTATATAAAATTATATTAATTAATAACATATATATATATATATATATATATATATATATATTGTTTAAGAAATAATTCTTATAAGAATAATTTGTTTAAGAAATAATTCTTATGAGGTTATTGGAGTTTATTGAAAGCACTTATTAGATTAAATTTGTTTAAGTACTCGTACTTTAATGTATGCTGAATTTTTAATATTTTATTAAAAAATATTACTGAATATTTTTTATGTATTAAAATATTTATATTTTAATTATATTTGGTTGATGTTTTGTGTGTTTGAATTTATTAATATTTTCTAAATAAATTTTTTCATATTTTTAACTATTATTTATGAATTTTATAAATATAAACAAATTTAGTAATACAAAATTTAAGCGGGAAACGGGGATCCCTACGGGGATGGGGATCCTCGCGGGGATAGGGATGGAGACTAAATTATCCCCGTATGTGAAACGGGAACGAGGATGGGGATTCCCCGCCAAGGCGGGGATGGGGATGGGGATGGTTCCCCCGCCCCCGCCCCGCCCCATTGCCATCCCTAAACATACTTGGTAAAAATGATTTGCCAAAATATTTTTGGGCAAAATTGGTTAGCACGGCATGCCATATCATCAATAAAACTATGATTAGGTTTATCCTCAAAAAGACCCCATATGAGTTATGGAAGGGATTGAACCATAATGTTGCATACTTTCATCCTTTCGGTTGCAAATGTTTTGTTCTTAACAATGATAAGGATAATCTTAAAAAATTTGATGCCAAATCTAATGAGGCAATTATTCTTGGTTATTATTCTCATTCTAAAACGTATTAGGTCTTCAACAAAAGAACTTTTTTATTTGAAGAATTTGCTCATGTTATTTTAATGAGTTTCCTTCTAAGATTGTGAATAGGGATGATCACATTGAGGCCATTGAGGACATGATAAGAGATCTATCCATGAAGGAACCACAAGAATAAAGCTCATCAACAAAGAAAAAGAGCCTACTCATCAACAAAGTGAAGCTCAACATCCAAGAGTGAGGAATGAAATCAAAGACACACCTATTATTAGAGATCCTACTCAAGGTATAAGAACTATATCAAAAATCCATAAAATTTATGAATATGTAACCTTTCTATCACAAATGGAGCCAAAGAATGTAAATGATGCTCTTGAAGATAATCACTGGATCATAGTTATACAAAAAGAACTAAACAAATTTGAGAGAAGTCAAGTGTTAACCATGGTACCAAGTTCATTTGGTAATTGTCACCAAATGGGTGTTTCACAATAAGCTAGACGAATCCAAAGTTAATGTAAAAAATAAAGCAAGGTTAGTAGCTCAAGATTATTCACAAGAATAAGGTATAAATTATGATGAAATCTATGCTCCGTAGCTAAGTTAAAAGCTATTAGAATGCTACTTGCTTATGCATACTTTAAGAACTTAAACTTTTTCAAATCTATGTAAAAGGTGCATTTTTAAATGTTTTTATTCAAGAAGAGGTTTATGTTAAACAACCTCATAGTTTTGAAAATGATGTATTTTCAAATTTTCAAAAGTTTTATATGGTTTAAAACAAACTCCAAGAGCTTAGTATGAAAGGTTGAGCAACTTTCTACTTAAAAATAATTTTTCTGAGGAAAAAGTTAACATAACTTTGTTCATGAAGCATATATAGAAAGATATTCTAATTTCTCTAATATATTTTGACAACATCATATTCAATGCTACTAATGAGTTACTTTGATAGAAGTTTTCTAATTCTGCATAAAGTGATTTTGAGATGAGTATAATGGGTGAACTCAACTTCTTATGGGGGCTACAAATCAAACAATTAGAGAATGGTACATTGATCAAGAACATCAATAACTCCTCAAAAGGTTTAGGATGGATAATATAAAGTCATAACTCACTTTTATGAGTACCTCAACAAAGATGGAGGTTGATGAGAAAGGTAAATTCGTTGACTCAAAGCTCTATAAAAGCATGATAGGTTCATTGCTTTACTTAAATGCATTTAGACTCGATATATTGTTTAGTATTTACGTGTGTGTTAGATTTCAATCTAATCCAAGAGAGTCTCATATTGTCGAAGTCAAAATAATCATGGGATAGCTTGTGGACATACCAAACTTAGGTTTTTTGTATCTAAGGGATCTTCATTTGATTTATTTGGCTACTTCGATGCTGATTATGGAGGATGCAAGATTGATAGGAAGAGTTCTAGTAGTACATATAAATTTCTAGGAAGCATTCTAGTTTCATGATTTTCTAAGAAACAAAACTCAGTTGCACTACCAACCACGGAAGAAGAGTATATAGTAGTCATTAATTATTGTATTCAACTTCTATGTCCAACTTAAAGATTTTGGACATCCATTTCTTAGCATTACCATTAAATGTGATGATAGTAGTTTCATAAACCTTTCTAAAAATCCCATTTAACATTCAAGGTCAAAGCATATAGACATTAAGCATCATTTCCTTAGGGATTATATTAGTAAATATCATATTGCACTTAAATTTACAGACACTAAACACCAATTGGCAAATATATTTACAAAACCTTTGGAAATGAAGCATTCTTCTACATCCGGAGAGAATTTGGTATGATCAACACTACTCAAGTATAATATTTCCTAACTCTTTACAATTTGAATGAGTTTTGTGTGGAATGTGATTAATTGCTTTATTTGAGCTTGTATTAAGTGTTCTTGTGCAAATTGTAATCTTAGTGATGGAATTTTCATAAATTCTTATCATTTTAATGTCTACAAAGATATAATGCCAAATCACTTAATCATAAGCATTTGACCAAGAAATGATGAGCTAAGTACTTGCATTCTAAAAAATCTACAATCCTTCTTTCAATTCTATAAATTTTTAGACTAATGCTCGTTACAGGTTTATAATATTCATTACTCTTTAGCTAAATTTTAAAATTTTGGATAGTGATCTTTTTAATTCTTGTTACCTTTAGCAAATTTTATCAGTTATCATAAGTAATGCTTATTACTCTTTGATAACATTCATTAGCTTATAGGCTCCAATTTTTCAAAGAGAAAAAAAGTAACACTCGTTACTCGTCCAAAATTTACAAATAGTAGTTAACGTATATTAAAACTCAAATGCTTAAAGTTTTCTCTCTCCTGAAATCCTTTCAAAAACAATTTCAACATCCCATGATTTGTTTAACCAATTTCGGTCTATACCACTAAAATCCTTCCTTAAACTCAAGTTTAAACCTCTCAAATCTCTTCAAATGGCTAGAACTAAGATGATTGCTCTCAAAGGAAAAAAGGATAAAGGAAAAGCAATAATGGTAAATGAAGAAAAAAAAAAGGTTCACCACCACTCCAAGGGTAGAAAAAAGGGTTCTCAAAGCTCCTTTGGATTGAAGTTATCTACTCTGGAACTAAGACAACACTTTGAGATGTTTAGGAAAAAGAAAGTAGTAAGTGGTCAATCCCTTTCTTTTGAGGATTTACACACTCTAGAACTAAAGGATGATATTAAAAGGTATTGGATTGTTTTCTTTGGTTCTATGAAGTTTTCCATAATGGATAGGGATGTTTATTTGAATCTTATGTATGAATACTTCACTACTTTGACATATAAGAGAAATGGGGATATGGAATTCATACTAAAGAACTAGAAAAAGACCCTTATAATTAAACAACTTATGAAAATATTTGATCTTCTAAATGAGGCAGAAGAAATAAATTGGAGAAATAGGATGCATCACCATTATAGGAAGAATTGACGGGTGAACCTAAATTTAACTCCCACTTTTGCAAGGTTACTCACCTATATGACTTTTTCCTTAGGATATTTTACCAGTTCCTCATGTATTTAGTGTTTGCCAAAAGGAATAGAAATGACAATGTAAGTAAGCAAGAACTTTGTGCTTTGGGTAGTTTAGAAAGGAATGAAAAATATGATTGTGCCAGGGCTTTTGTCGATGCCTTCAAAGATAACTACATTAAGATTAAGGTCAAGTTAGTAATGGTTACATACATCACTATCATTACAAACTATTTCAAGTGTTTAACTCTGTAAGATGAGGAATATCAAGCTCAAATTACTTTGAATGACCATCTTACTATGGACACTTTTAAAGATATGGATTTCCACCAAAGATACTAAGACTAGAGATTGTCCAGAGGATTTGAAGAAGGGCAAGTATACATATGTTGAGGTAAGTGATGATGATGATGATCTTGATACCTATATTGATGCATATGTGGGTAAAGAGGAGGGCAATCAAGCTGAACAAGTTAGGGATCAAGCTATTGAATAAGCACCAATGGAGCCTACCTTGCACCAACGAAAAAGAAGATATGCACTGGAATCCTCTTCACAACCTGCTTCCATGGATGATATTTCTTCCGACTTCTTACTTTGCCAAGTGTTTGGCAAGCTCCCACTTATTAAAGGCAAGTTTGAGTTGAGATTTGATAAATTTGAGAAGAAATTAAATGAGCAACATGCTTCTTTGGCAAAGAAGATGCATTATAAACCAATCAAAGGACACTTCACTAGTCGGTTCATCCCATTAGAAAAGATCTTGTTGTTGAAATCACTCTAGTAGACATCTTCACCATTTCTCCACCACTTCTTTTCCAAGACCAAAACCTTTCATAAGACCTAAAGGATGATTAGCCATTTCATCCTTATATTCTTTTATTCTTATGCTTTCTTTTAGCACATTTCTATGTTTTGCTCTTATTTCTTTACTTTGGTTATTTTGGTATTTTGTTGAATGATAGATGTTTGACATATTTAGACATCTTTTGAGCTATTTTGTTTTATTGCTATATATATGTGTTTATTTTCCTTCTTATTGTATTTTGATGACTATTTTTATAATTCTTTTATGGCTTGTTGCTTATTGCTTTTAGCCTTATTGCTTATTGATCTTATTAAGCAATTATTGTATGCTTGTTTTTATATACTTAAAGCAATCATAGATAATAGTCACCCCTCTCCTTTTTTTTATTATGACAAGAAAGAGAAGAATGGAATATGCTTATATTAAGGTCGAGTTCAAATTAAGGGGGAGTAGATAGTTGCATAATTCTTAAATTATTTGTGAACGTACCCTTACAAAGTTGTTGAATTAAGTCATTGTGAATTGTATAGTTGCATAAATCTTAAATTCTCTGTTAAGTGTAGGATTTATTGTGACTTAATTTTGTCATCATCAAAAAGGAGGAGATTGTTATCTTTATATATATTTTGATGATGCCAAAACTTTGTTAAATTATTTAAAGCACTTAACAATTGATGTCAATTATTTTTGTTGATATATAGGTGATAATGCTCTTTCTTAAAATGTAACGAATATTGTTTTTAATTAAATTTTAAGAATTTTAGATGGAGAGCAAAATAACACTTGTTACCCAATCTGAACACTCATTGCTAGAGAAAGTCACTAGGGTTACTCACCAAGGTTGCCAAATAGAGAAAAAGCTCATTACCAAATTATAACAAATATTACCCATCAAGTTGAAATTAGGACTTCTTATATAGAGAAGAAACTCATGTTCCTTCATGGAAGTCACCAATGTTACCAAATCAAAGTAATGAATGTTATTTAAAAATAACGTACGTTGCCCATCATTTTCAAGAAAAATATGCAGAGAATTTTAATTGTTCAAGATGATGCGTAAGTAGATATCTATCATTTTCACTTCATAGCATCCACATTTCTTAATCTAAAATTGAAGACCTATATATAGGTGAAATGCCTTACTTATTTAAGTTGAATTTAAGTTCCTAATCTCAAATTACTCTTGCTATTTTTTTAGAATACTTATATTTTTATTGAAATCCTTTAGTGTTCATTTATAAAAGCTAGTGTGCTTAAAGCCATTCATTGTAATAGCTTCCTTGTGAGTATTGAGAGGCCTTAAATCTCAAATTCATTGTATTTGCTTGTGTATTAAGGTGAAATCCCGAAAATCTAATGTAAAGAGTGAAATCTCGGGTTAACTAAGGTTGTAAAAGTATTGGGCCCAAACCCCGAATAATGGAACCCTAAATTAAGGATTTAGGAAAAGTGGATGTATAAGAAGAGCTTACTCCAAATCACTAGAAAATTGCTAATAAGTTCTTGCTTTCTATCTCTTTTTATCATTATTATGTTATATTTTTTTTTAGTTTATTGCATATAGATTGATAAATTGTATTTGAATTTAAAATTCTTATTTACCAACCTTCCCCTCTCCCACGAGTATTGCCATATAAGGCTAAACATTCTAACTCCTAAAAAAAGTAAATGAAGAGAGATGAGCCTTAAACTCAGTGAATTATGAAGCATATTAATAGGTAGGGGTTCTTGGTGGATATCATAGTAAATTTCATATAACAATAAGGGTCAATGAATAATGACATATGTGCCCAGAAAGACTGGCACTAATAAATTAATATGTAAATGACATAAACAATACAATGAATAATGAACAATGTGTAGGACATTAATACTCCATATAACAATGATCATATGCTTGCACGGGGCATATTCTTAGGGTTTTTTGGGCCTCCTTAGATAGAACACTAATAATTCAAATTTTATCAGTTGAGTTATTGGTGTATATAATCTAATGGATTCTTCCATGAGCAAGGGCATTCCATCACATATATGGTCTATGGCTTTGTCATGGCTAGGTAGGTATAATGGCAATACATTGGCCAAATGGTGTGTTATTAACAATAAGGCAATAATTAATAACATTAAATTCAATAGAAAGGCTCATTAACAATGGAATAATGAGGTTTTATAATAATCATAGTTTTAATACTAGGTTTCAATAAATAATATCAAAAACAATAGCATAATACAATTTAGGCAATCTAGAATTAATAATTCAATGAGAAGTTAACTAAAGCAAGTCATAGTTAATTATCACGCATTAATAACTCACTTCACTTGTTTTTATAAGTCTATAATTAAGATCAATTCATTTTAGTTATGCATGTGGCTCATCAATTTTTTAGCTCACCTTGCCTACAAATGAATTCTCAAATCAAATTATTAACTATGATCCATGGAACCCTAACCATATGACTTGATTTCTCAAATCTAACCATGAATTCTTAATTATTATGCCTACTAACAATTATATCTTATAGCTATTAAAAACCAAATTTGATCCCAGGGTTCCTACACTTAGGATGTCTATGGATTTAAATTCAATAAATACTATTTATTAAATTAAATGTCATATGTACTATATATTTAACTAATTTCTTATGATTTAACCTTAATAAAAAAAAATTCTAAATAAAAATCAAAGAATTTGTAAACTTATCCAAAGATTCTTCTCTTGCTCTAACCCATACTTCTTAATAAGAAGGAATAACGAAAGAAGATTCACTAGAATCCTTAAACTTCTCTAGAAATCTTGAATATGATTTGAAAAATTGAAAGAAATTTGGGTTGGATTTTGAGAGATCTTGAAAGAAAAGAAGAACTTAGGCTTTGGGAGAAAAATGAAAGAGTTTGGAATGCTTTAGAATGGCCTAGAAATCTTCAAATAAGAGAAAATGGTTTAAAAATCAGTTTGGCCGAAAATACTACTCATAATTAGCTTTGCAGGCGACACAAGCGTGTCACCAATAACATGGACATGTTCAGGTAATATGGGTGTGTGTTCTCTAGGTGTATTGACCACTATTAAAATTTTAAATTTTTAAAAAATTTGGTGTAAAAAACAACACGAGCTTGTTACAAAGCAACATGGTCGTGTTGAAAAAGATATAGGTGTTTTGCATAACAACATGATCATGTTGGCTACTATCCAATTTTTCCAGCTTTAAGAATTGACTCCTTTCCTTCCTAAACCAACCTCTAATGAAATTATACACTTGGAAATCCCTTATCACTTGTATATATCACTTAGAAGTCTTCATAAATCATGGCTCAACTCTATCATAACACTCAAAAATAATTTATCTTGGAATTAATCATTAATAATTTATATTAAACTAATTAGCATATATATAATCTTAATCATGCATACTCCGACAATTAGCCATGCAATTCATTAAGTAACTCTTAAATTCAAGTATTCATACTTAAGACATATCTTATGACATTAAAAACTTAGGGTGTTATATATATGGACCTGGACCTTTTTCGTCCCTGATAACATGTTTTTGGTAAGTTTATAATCAGAAATTAAACTTTTAAAATATAAATATATATTTATTTATATATATTATGATTTTCTATTATTATGATAATTTTTTTCTGAAATATCAAATAACAAAATAATTTATTTTTTTTTTTTCTTGAGAAATAATATATTTATATTGTTAATTGAAAAATGAGAATAGCAAACTGACAAAAACAATGCCAAAAGGGCTCTTAAATTTTAAAAATATTCTATAAAACATAATAAGATTGCATTTTAATGATTTATTATTATTATTTTTAAAATTTTTAATTGTTTTTTGAATTTTATGATTTAAAACCTAAATAAAATAAAAAAGCAGTTTTACCATATGCTTTTTCCAAGAAATGAATGATCCTATAAAAAATATTTGTAAGTCAAGTCATTGCAATGAATTAAATGTATAAATTTTTGTATTCATGTATATATAGTAACGGATATATAAATTTTAAAAAAAGAATATCAAAGTGGACGTAGGAATTTTGATAATAAACAATACGATAATAAGATAAATTTATTTAAAAAATATAAAATAATAAAAATACTAAACATATATTTCAATTTAGAAATAACCAAAAATCATTACAATATCATTAGAAAAAAAATATAAGAAATTGGATAATAAAATAAAGGAAAGAGAAGGAAACTATAAAGGAAAACGAAGGAAAGTGAATGAAAAAATAAGAAAAGTGAGATTAAATAATATTTTATTCGGGACTAAATAATTAATTTTTTGATATAAAATAATTTTTTTAAATTAATTTTTTTAAATTTTAAGAATTAAATAATATATTTCTAAAAAATTTTAAAAAATCAAGGAGGGCACATGTGCTTGCTCTCACCTAAATCAGTCCATATATATATATATATATATTTCTAAAACAAAAGGGTTTGAACCAAATTATATAAATTAATTAATTAGTACCAAGTTGAAGAACTAATGTTTGGTTGGAGGATTACAGTTAGCCAATAATGGTAGAATGAGTAAGAGTGTAAAGCAATTAAGTAGTGATGCGATTGGCAACCTAAACTCAATAATAGTGAGATGGTAGGGTTTGAATTCCTTAAATATTTATTGTACTTTTATATTTATATATAGTAAGTATAGAATAATATAAATAGATATACAAATATGCGGATAAGGGGTGAATATATTAACAAACAAAAATGTACTTTCTAACATTCAAATTTCCTGAGTTAAACATCTATTTATTGTTATTGTTATTTTGTTCTCCTAATTGGCATTGACTTCTTTTTTTGGTACTTTGCTTGGCAAGCAACTCCACATAGTGTATTCATGTTTGTCATTAAGCAAGCAACCGAGCTCATGCGTTTATCATTAAGAATTTGTTTGATATTATTCTTATAAATGTTGGAGCATACATAATTTTAAAAGTGTTAATTTTAAAAATTATTTATTGAGATTAGAGAGTCTAATTATACATAAATTCATTTAATATTATATTTAATTTTTATGAAATTTTATATTTTAACACTCTCTCAAGTGGCAACTGGGTTAAGATAATTTTTTATTAAACTTTATTGAGACTTGTAAATTTTTGATGAAAATTGCGTTGATATAATTAAAAGCTTGACACAGGCAAAAAACAAAATTGAAAGCCCAACACAGACGAAAAAATAAATTTAAAAGTCCATCACGAAATTGAAATCCAAAACAAGTTGTTAGACCTTGAATGTCTAACATGCTCATTTTGATGGGAATAAACAACTAATTATTTATCTAATATTGTTTGCTTATTTATATGCAAGGTTATTTTTTCATAATGCAGCTTTTTAATGTGAAGCGCCCTCTACATACAATATAACGGCCGTTATTAACTAAGTAGCAGCCGCTACCTATTATTCACAGCCGCTACATCTAATCCAGAAAATCCAGTAACCAGAGTCTGAAAGTGTAGTCCACGCTACTAAGTATGCAGCACCCGCTAATGTATAATTCACAGCCACTACACAAGCATTCACAGCTGCAAAAGTTAAATCCAATTTCAAAGGTTCAAGGAGCCAAGTCGTAGTGGCGGCTACTAATTAGGTTTAGAGATACATAAGCACTTTGAAAACTTGGATGAACCTTCGCACCCGTTACTAAGAGTAAAACTGACAAGAATATAGTCGTTGCAATGACGTAAATTTGCATTAAATACACATTTAATGTACTCAAACGGCTTTTTTAAGTTGAAAACTATTTATATAGGTTGTTATGAATTTAATAGGATAACAATAACCATTAATAATGCATTAATTCATACCTTCAAAAAATTCAAGTATTCTTAAGTTTAAATTCGAGTTTCGTATTATAAATAGAATTAATTGCTGAAACTTCAAGGTTATTGAAGTGTAATTAATTTCTAAGACTTGGGTAAAAGTTATTAGGTAATTTCTTTCTCATCTCTTGTAATTCTTCTGGGTTATGTGTGAGCCTACTTGTAAAACATTTATAAGGTTTAGTGTGAGTCAAAACACTTTAAGGTTTGATTTTGAACCTGTAAAATGATCAAAGTTAGTGAAATACTCAAGTGTGATCTTGAGGAGTGGACGTAGGTTTGTTTTGGAAGAACCATGATAAATTCCTTATGTGAATTTTCTTTCCTTCTTCTCCTTATTAACTTTAAGTTGCCATTAATTTTTAAAGACAACCAATTTACCCATCCCCCCTTGGTTGCTAAGGGACTTTCAATTGGTATCAGAGCTTTGAATTCACTCTTTCAAAGATTTAACTATCTTGGATCAAAAATCATATGGCAAACCAAACAACCGACATCATTGAATGTGGTTCCACTATGAGAGCACCTTATTTCAATGGCACCGATTATTCCTATTGAAAAAATAAAATTAAAATATACATAGATAGTGATGGCATTGATCTTTGGGATATAGTTGAAGCGGGTTATACGGTTCCTACAAAAACCGTTGATGATATGGAAGTCATCAAACCAAAATTTGAATAGACACTGGTGAAAAAGAAAGCAAATGGGAGGAATCGAAAGGCAATGAACACTCTCTATTGTGCTTTAAGTAGAGAGGAGTATGGCAAAATCTGCGATTGCATTTCGGCAAAGCAAATCTGTGATACTCTTAAGACCACTCATGAAAAAATAAATTAAGTTAAAAATAAGAAAATTCAAATTCTTAGTCATAAATATGAGTTCTTCCAAATGCTACCAAACAAGAAAGTATTCGAAATGTACAATCTTCTAATGGTGATTGTAAATCAAATGAGGAAGCTTGGGAAGAATTACTCTAAAGAAGATATCAATTATAAGATCTTGAAAGTTCTACCCAAGAAAGATTGGGAAGCAAGAGTAGCTTCAATTGAGGAAGCCAATGACTTGAGCACCCTCCCAACCGACAGCTTGTTGGGAAAACTTCTCACATATGAAATTACTTTATTTTAAGATAAAATTGAAGTGAATAATAAAGGGATAGCTCTCATTATTTCCAAGGAGGTTTCTTAAATTGATAGTGATGAAAGGGAAGATAATGAAGACATGGTCTTGCGCATCAAAAGAATAAAAAATATTATTCTTAAGAAAAATAAGAATAAGAAGCCATTTTAAAGATATGAGAAGTTCAAGGGTAATCAAGTGAAATGTTTTGAGTATGACAAATTTGGTCATACAAAAGCAAATTGTCCAAGATTGAAGAATAAGAAAAGCTTCAAGAAGAAGGTATTGGCGGCCACTTGGGATGATTCAAGTGACTTCGATGAAGAGAAGGAAGCTAGCAAAGATGAAGTAGTCAATCTTTGCTTAATGGCAATTGAAGAAGTTACATCTTCAAGTGAGGTTAGTAATTCCAATTTTAACTCTAATAATAATGTCATACAAATTGTGGATACATTGCTTTCAAAATATCATAAGTTGCAAAATAAATATGATAAATTGAAAGAAATATCAATTGAAGTCTTAGATGCTTGTGATGCTTACAAAAATGAAATAAATGAATTAAGTGCATCTAATAATGAATTAAAAAAGGCTATTAACCTTATAGACCAAGAATGTACTAAGCTAAAAAATGAGAATTCCTTATTGAAAAATAAGTTAGACTCTCATAATGATTGCATGTCCAAACTTTGCAATAGTAAAGAAAAATTGGATAAAATATTTGAGTCCTAAAGGTGTCCTAAAATTAAGTATGGACTTGGCTATGGTGGAGGGAATGCCCCATCAACATCTAAAACAACATTTATAAAGGCATCAAGCACACATGCTCACATTAATTTCATACTCCCACCTAAAAATGCTAGGCCTAAAGCAAATGCGCATAGGCATGTCATGCATGACTCTTATTTTAGAAGACCAAAGAATACATATTCTAGACCAAAATCAAAATATGTTTATTGGCCTCCATATCATTCCAAACCACACCAAAGGACAAAATCTCAACAAAAGTATAAAATTCATTTGAGATGTCACTATTATAGAAAATTTGGTCATTCAAACTTCAAATGTCATATTAGAAATGTACATTTAGGTTATATTAATGCTAACCCTAAGGACCCAAAAGTTTTGGGTACTTAAAAATAGATGAATTTCATCATTTATAGGTATGCTTGAAATCCATAAGGAAAGAAGAGTCATGGTATTTGGATAGTGGATGTTTAAGACATATGACCGTTAATGCAAGTCTTCTCTCAAACTTGTAAGAGAAGAAAGGAGGAAAAGTAACCTTTGGAGATAATGGCAAAGGTAAAATCATTGGAATTGGGCAAATTGTTAAGATTGATAAACTTTCTCTTGAATATGTGTTGTTGGTTGATGGATTGAAGCACAATTTGATAAGTATTAGTCAATTATGTGACATGGAAAATAAAATTTATTTTACTTCTAAGAAATACTATGTGAAGCATTTGAAGGATAAGAAAATTTTATTTGTCGATCATAGAATTGGCAATGTTTATATGATTGAGATTAATAACATACATAATGATAATGTTGATTGTATGGTTTCTCTATATGATGATACATGGTTGTAGCATAAGAGACTTGGACATGTTGGCATGGATCACATTGACAATCTTAAGTCTAATAAGCTTGTAATTGGTCTCCCCAAAATCAAGTTTCACAAAGATAAAATGTGTGATGCATGTCAAATGGGCAAGCAAGTCAAAAGTTATTTTAAAACCAAAAAAGTTGTTTCTTCTACTAAACCTCTAGAGCTTTTGCATATGAATTTGTTTGCCCTTGTAGGACATCTAGTCTTGGAGGTAAACAATATACATTTTTCATTATTGATAATTACTCTAGATTTACTTGGGTATTATTTCTTGCTCATAAGGATGAAAGTTTCAAGGAGTTTAAATCTTTTGCTAAAAGAATCCAAAATGAAAATGGCTTTTATATCACATCTTTGAGAAGTGATCATGGAAGAGAATTTGTTAATCATAATTTTAAAACCTTTTGTGATGAAATGGAAATTTTTCATAACTTTTCTACTCCTAAAACTCCCCAACAAAATGGAATTGTAGAAAGGAAAAATATAATACTTATTGATATGGCTAGAACTATGCTCAATGAGTACTCACTTCCTAAGTACTTTTAGGCTGAAACCATCAATAATACCTGTTACATATCAAATAGAATTTTCATAAGAGGAATATTAAATAAAACTCTTTATGAGCTATGGAATGGAAGAAAACCAACAATTTCATATCTAAGAGTTTTTGGATGCAAATGTTTCATATTAAACACCAAGAACAATCTTGAAAAATTTGACTCCAAAATGGATATAGGTATTTTCTTGGGCTATTCAACTTCTATCAAAGCTTATAGAGTCTTTAATAAAAAAAAAAAAAACTTTAGTTGTTGAAGAGTCCATGCATGTTACATTTGATGAAACTAGTCCTTTTGATGTGCATAAATTTGATCACATTGAGAATGATGACATATTTGATCATGTGCATGATTCATTCATTGACTTAGAGCCTCTTGTTTACTCATCTTCAAAGAATCTTGATGACATAGAAAATTCTTTCAAGGCCATAGAAATTCCTCCTATTGATATTGAACTTTCAAAGTATTGAAAATTCAAAAAGGATCACCCAAAAGACCTCATAATTGGTGATATCTCAAACGGTGTGGCCACAAGATACTCTTTCAAGGAAATAGTGAATAACATAGCCTTCATATCTAAGATTGAACCTAGAAATATCAATGAGGCCCTAAATGATGAAAGTTGGGTTGAGGCCATGCAAGATAAATTAAACCAATTTAAGAGAAACAAGGAACCATGCAATTTGAGAGAACCATACAAGAATCTTGGTTCCTATACTACAAAATCATCCCATCATTAGTACCAAATGGGTGTATAGAAACAAACTAGATGGGGTTAGTGTGATCACTAAGAGCAAGACTAGATTGGTGTCAAAGGGATATAATCAAGAGGAAGGAATATATTATGATGAGACCTTTGTACCGGTGGCTAGACTTGAGACAATTAGGATGCTACTTGTATTTACATGTCACTTGAACTTTAAGTTGTATCAAATAGATGTTAAAAGTTATTTTTTAAATGATTTTATTGAGGAGGAATTTTATGTTGAACAACCTCCCGATTTTGAATAATTTGATTTTTCTAATCATATTTTTAAATTTCAAAAAGCTTTTTATTGTCTTAAACAAGCTCCTAGAATTTAGTATGAAAGACTTAACACTTTTTTTATTAATAATAGTTTTTCAAAAGGTAAAGTTGATTCAATATTTTTCATTAAAAAAGACATGCATAATATATTGATTGTGCAAATTTATGTTGATGGTATAATATTTGGTGTTGTTAATGAGATTTTATGTAAGGAATTTTCTTCATGCATGCAAAGTGAATTTGAGATGAGCATGATGGGAGAATTGAAGTACTTTCTTGGATTACAAATTAAATAATGTGAGGAAGGCATCTTCATTAATCAATCAAAGAACACAAAGGAACTTCTCAAGAGATTTGGAATGGATGGAGCAAAGGCAATGTTGGATTTATGCCCTAAAGACCAATCATCATATGTTTGTTTTTGGTACATTTTTGTAACACCTCAGCTTAGCTTGAACCAAATCATTTAAAGATTTTCGGGGGGAGATTTTTAATTTCTTTATACTGTTATGTTAATATATATTTATGCATGAAATTGGTATTTACGCATGTTATTTGAATTAGTTCTAGGCATAGAAATAGTTTAGAGGCTGCTAGGACTTAATCGATAAATTTTGAGTTTTTGGTGAACTGGAGGCAAAATGGTCATTTTTCGCCCGTCGAAATTTTATGGAATAAATATCATATTTAAAAGGAGAAAATAATTTAAAGACATGAAAATGGCCTTATTTTAATTATTTGAGAATTAGTTTAAGAAATAATCCCGGTCGAAAAATCAGAATCGGCACATTACGCGATTTCGGTGTTTCGGTTGCACTAAGGGTAATTTGGTCATTTCCTTTATAATATAGAGTTATCAAGTGTGTGCAACCATATGGTATTAGTTTAGGCTTGATTAAATTCGACCGTTGGATCAAATGGTTTTAAATTGGATGGTTAGATGAGTAGGTTGCAATCTAGCTAACTTAAGCTCAATTGTATGGAATCATTGCCTTTAGATGTGATTTGGTGTGGCAAATGCATGTGTAACCTATTAAAGTTGACTTGGGATTAGCCAATAGGATTAAAGTATGAAGAATGGATGGTTGGATTGATAGGTTTCACAAAGATTACAATGAAACCTAAACCATTGGATCAAA
>CANXYC010168010.1:0-10575 GCA_948193065.1 Aleurites moluccanus | reverse complement strand
GGAAGAACTTGGAATCAATTTGATGTTTTGATGATTCCTTTGGTTTAAATGATGTGTATGATATGAATTTATGGTTGAATGATGGAAACAAACTCATTTGGTTAGGAAACAAGAATGGCCGAATTGAGGTGCTTAGGTTTTAATGTATGATTTTGATGTTTAAATGGTTTTAAAGGTATAAATGATGTGTATTTGATGTAATTAACATGAATTGATGTCTAAATTTTTGAAATGAATTCATTTGGAATGAATGGTGCTTTGGCCAAAATGTATAAGTAAGAATAATGCCTTAATGCTTTGGTATTTGATAGGTTTAAATGATTATATGTAATTCATTTGGTGCATATTAATGTTGTATGTTTGATTGGTGTTGAAAAATGGATGAATGGAATGATTTCCATTAAAGTGATAACATATAGACGTTACTACTTTAAGGTGTTTGGTAAATGAAAATAAGGAACTAAGACTTGAATATAGTATAATGGCTAAAACGATTGAAATGTGTAAGGTTAAATGTGAGAAGATTGAATGGCATAAGTGATTTGAAGCATAATTGGAAATTTGTGTATGTTTGGTATGGAATATTGAGCTAAGTGTTTGGAAGTTCATAACTTAGCATAATAATGATGAACATGTGTAATGTGAATGATATGTGATGTTAAGACATGGCAGCAGGCTATGCATTCTGGTAGTTGATGGTTTGAGGGATATGATTCTTAAGGAAGCACATCATGCCAAGTATAATGTACATCCAGGTGCAACGAAGATGTACCATAACATTAAGGATTCCTATTGGTGGAGAGGAATGAAAAGGAATGTTGCAGGATATGTAGCTAAATGTCTAACTTGTCAACAAGTTAAGTTCGAGCATCAGAAACCTTCAGAACTACTTCAGCAATTGCCATTGCCAGAATGAAAATGGGAAAGGGTGACTATGGATTTTGTGGTTGGACTGCCAAGGACTTCAAGAGGCCATGATTCAATATGGGTTATTATGGATAGATTAACCAAGTCAGCTCATTTTTTGCCAGTCAAAATGACTTATACGACTGCTCAATATGTACAGATTTATGTTGATGAGATTGTCAAGCGTCGTGGAGTTCCAATTTCAATCATCTCAGATAGAGGTACTCAGTTCACCTCAAGATTTTGGCAAAAATTTTAGAGTGCTTAGGTACACAGCTTAATTTCAGCACAACATTTCACTCACAAATAGATGGACAATTATAGAGGACCATCCAAACTCTAGAACACATACTGAGGATGTGCATTCTAGACTGTGGAGGAAATTGGGATACTCATTTGACTTTGATAGAATTTTCCTATAACAACAGCTATCATTCCACGATCCAAATGTCCCCTTATGAGGCTTTGTATGGCAGAAAATGTAGATCTCCCTTATGTTGGGATGAGATTGGAGAAAAGTATATCGAAGGACCAGAATTGATAAAATATACATCAGAAAAGATTTCACTGATCCGAGAGAGATTAAAGACGACTTTTAGTCGTTAAAAGAGTTATGCTGATCCAAAGAGAAAAGACTTTCAGTTTTCCATTAGAGATCTAGTGTTTTTAAAGATCTCACCAATGAAAGGGGTTCTATGGTTTGGCAAGAGAGGCAAGCTATCTCCACAATTTATTGGACCCTTTGAGATTTTGAGCAAGATTGGAAAGGTTTCATACAAGTTAGCTTTGTCGCCTAGCATGGATAATGTGCATTCAGTATTCCATATATCGATGCTTCGGAAGTATGTCGCCGACCCTTCTCATGTGCTGCAAGTTTCGACAGTGGATCTCCAACAAGACTTGACGTATGAAGAGATTCCATTTGCCATTGTGGACCGAATGATCAAAAGGCTAAGAAATAAAGATATATCAATGGTTAAGGTCCTATGGAGGAATCAAGATATGGAAAAGTGTACTTGGGAAAGTGAGCAGAGCATGCAAGTCAAATACCCCTATTTATTTTAGGTTCAAGGTAAACTCTTTAAAATTCGAGGACGAATTTAATTAAGGGGGGAGAATATAATACCTGTTATATTTTTTATTATTATTTTATGCATGTTTGTTGAGATGTTGTGGATAGATTAATGTTTTGGAGAATTTCATAATTCTATTTGTAGAAATAATTTGGAAAAGTATAAATCATAAGAGTTATAGATTTATATTTTATCTTTAAGTTTGCAAACCAGTTTTGTAAGTTTCTGTCTATGTGAGGAGATAGGCTTTCTCTATCAGAACTTGCCTAGTTCTTTATTTCCTGCAGTAAGCCTGAGTTTGTTGTTTATTCTGAGATGTGGAGACTGAGAAAAGTCTTAATGTAATTTAGAAATTTATCATAAATGGTATAAATCTCTTTTTGATTTGAATTTTCTTGATATGTTGGAGTCCTAAGTGCCTATTTTAAGTGACAAAAAGAATGAAGAAGTTTGGATGCCTTTAGCTCTTTTGCGAGTTGGGTTAGTGTGAGTTGACTAGGAAGATTTCCAGCTCGGCAAATATAGGCAGTGCGAACTGGCTCCTGCCAAGATGGCAATTGGCGAAGTGGCATTTGCCGAGATGGCAATTGGCGAAAAGGCATTTGTTGACATGGCAATTGGCGAAGTGGCATTTGCTGAGATGGCATTTGGCAATGTGGCAATTGGCGAGGTAGAACTGCCGTGGTGGCATTCTGCGAGGAGGAATTATGCGAAGTGAGATTGGCGAGGCGGAACTGCCGAGGTGACATTCTGCGAGGAGGAATTATGCTGTAATACCTGTGTAATTTTTATTTTTATTTTATTTTATTTTTTATTATGAATGTTTATTATGACCATATTGATATTTTAAAAATCTTATAAATTGTGTTTGGGTAAGATTTCTGTGAGTCAGTATTGTGAATTCATAGAATATGTGGATAAGTGTGAATATATATATATATATATATATATATATATATTAGATTTATATTTTATCTTAAATCTGTTGGCAGTTATGAATTTTGTATTTGAGAGGAAATATGTTTCCTCGACCAGAGCATGAGTGGTTCGCTAACTCTTGCAGTAAGTTTGAGTATGCTATTATTTATTTTGATAATGTTAGTAGCTGAGCGAGTCAAGTGTAAGCGTGAGAAATGTTTCTTTATGTGTTTTATAGACAGTTGTAGAATGGAGGAGAATGGAAATTTTAGCTCGATTGCGAGATGGTCTAGTGCGAGTTGGCAAGGAGGTTTCCCAGCTCGGCAGAATAGGTAGTGCGAATTGGATAGATATAATTCCGTGAAGTGAAATTCTGCGAGGTGGATTTGCCGAAGAGGATTTGGCGAAGTGGCCTTTGCCAAGGTGGATTTGGTGAGGAGGATTTAGCGAAGTGGCCTTTGCCGAAGTGAATTTGGCGAAGAGGATTTGGCGAAGTGGCCTTTGCCGAAGAGGATTTGGCGAAGTTGCCTTTGGCAAAGAGGATTTGGTGAAGTGGAAAGTGGAGAAGTGGGATTTAGAGAGGCAGTGGCCTATTTAATGGAGACGCAGTAGCCCTTTTCTTTTCACGATAAATTCTTTCTTTTCTTCTTTCTTCTTCATTTCTTCTCCAATCAGTTTCATTTGTTTTCTAGTGCATTAATACTCAGAATTAATGCATTAAATCATTATATTTCCTCATTTAAGAAGGCTTCAGTCATCATTCCAAAGTTAAGATTTTTTAAGGACTCAGTTGGGGAAATAAGGTAATTTTCTCCGAACTCCATTTTTCTTATAGACTAAGATATTTGGTAGTTAGAATAATTATTATGAGTTATATAAAACTGGTTAAGAACCTTTAAGGCTATTAATTATGGTTGATATGAAAGATATGAGAAATTTATGAGTTTGATGAATAGTGATGTGAATAGTGACTGCATTCATAATTTCAAATTTTCTTAAAAGATAAATTAAATTGATGTTAGGGATAAATAATAGAGACTATAAGATGGTTAAAGTTTTAAGGAACCATATTATGTATTATTAATTGACGAAATCCTAATTTATAAATTTGGGGATTTGTTTAGGTTTGGACAATTTGAGGATTGGATGAGGCTAGTTAATTAGTCAAGTATTTGTCTGTATTGTGGAAAGAATTACTGAGAGGTAAGTTATGAAATACATAAATGTACATTTCTCATTATGAGATAAATTATTAAATATTCATGTATATGCTTTATGATATGAATCCTTTATTGGATTACCTTCTTCATTCAAACATTTAATGTATAAATGACTTGGTTACCTTCTTGAACCAAGATCATGAACAAGCCTTTGATATGTATGATATATGGTCTCTTGACCAAAGCTGAATTTTTGTGAACCTCTTATTATGATGACCTATGACATGCATAAGTATAGAACGCTTTTCCCAATGAGAGTAAATTCATTGGTCCATGTGCACAATGAGAGCTCAGCTGATAGGGTTTTATTAGTGTTCCACCTAGAGGGGGCCATGAGCTTTAGGCATATACCCGCATAAGCATATGTGCACGTTAAGGTAGCAAGGCTATTGATACGTATGATATGATATCAGTTCTATCTTATATGTGATTTGATAATGCCATCCTTTGCAGGCATTCTTATGTTTTAAATGAGAACCACGGTTTGAATTATGATATGAATTTGATAGTGCTATTTGTTGTAAGCACTCATATTCTTCTTCAAGAATAAGCTTATGATTCTTTCATGTCCAGTATATGTATATGTATATATATATATATTCATGATTTGACACTCAGATTCTTGATTTACTTAATGCATTATCTAATTCATATCTTATTGAGTTGAAGGCTCATTCTTCTTCTGTGGATTTCAGGTGCTAGTGTAGCTCGAGAGAGAGCTAATCCAGAGGATAGAGCTTATTGATTTCTTCTTCATAAGAAGCTTGGATGTAATTATGCTAAATATTATTTTTGTTATATACATATAAATTTGTCTATTAAGAAGTACTGTCTTAGAGCTCCGTGTTAGAAATGGAAATTGACAAATGCAGGACGTTTTGAGGAAAATTTGATGCACTACGGCTTGTGAGAAAGAGAGTCTCAACTAGAAAGAAATAGGGAAAATGGATGATTTTGTTGCCACGGATGGCATTTGTAGCTTCTCCTTTGTTCCATATTGATGTTAGAATTATTGTCTTTTGATCGGTAGGGAACAAGTGGAGATGTTACGATTATAGATGATAATTTATAAGATATGATGTTTGCATTAAATAAGTGTATGCTATTATGTATGAGACAGGTCTAGCTAAGGGTTCTACGGGTTTATGGTGGCCTTATGCCTACCCTTACCCTAGGACTGTCACACCGGTGGTGTTTGGGTGTGACAGAGGTGGTATTAGAGCTATAAGTTTATAATTATAAGATAGATAGATAGATGTGCAAGTTCCCTAGTATAAGTGCTTGATTAAGATGACTATGGAGCATAGGATTCATGTCACGTCAATGTTGCGTATTCATTTGGTATAGACCCGTGTTAATCATGTGTTTTGAGTCTGAGTTTGCTTTGTTTCTCTTATTAGTATCGAGATGCCTCCGAGGCGAGGAAGAGGACATGGTAGAGGCTATCCTAGAAGAGAGCTACCTTATGAAGAAGGATCCATCGGTGGAGTGGGAGGTGATGATGTTCCTCCAGAGCCACAGGTAAATGTGGTTCATATGGCTCAGCGGTTGGATCAGTTGCAGAGGAACTACGAGGTGTTAGCTGAGTTCATTACTCAGCAGAGGCAGCAACAGGCTTCTCCAGTGCAGGTAGTTCCTGATGTTCTAATTCCTCCAATAGTTCCTCCACCCCCGCCAATAGTGGTACCTCAGGTTGAGGAAGTTTTTTTTGATAGATTCATGAAGCTCAAGCCTTCAGAGTACAAAGGTGAGGTAGATCCTACATATTTTCTTGAGGAAATAGAAGAGAAAATTCAGATTTTAAGGATTCTTGATAGAAGGGCGGTTGAGTTTGTGGGATATTTGATGAAGGCCAAAGCTAAAGATTGGTTTAGGCGGAGTATTTCAGACATGCTTAGGAGTAATTAAGAGCTATCTTAGGAGAGATTGAAGGAGTTGGTTCTTAATGAGTATCTTTCAGAAAGTGTGAGGGATGCTAAGTCTATTAAGTTTGAGAGGTTGGTTCAGACTCCTGGTATGACTGTGTCAGAGTATGCAAGGAGGTTTAGTTAGTTGAGCAAGTTTGCTCTAGCTCTTGTGCTTACAGAAGCAGCTCGGATTCAGAGGTTCCATAGAGGACTTATAGCTACATTGTTCAAATTTTTGGTTGCTTTTGAGTTTGACTCTTACTCTAAACTTATGGATAAGGCTAGAGTAATAGAGAATAGAGAAATGGAGGTTAGATATGAAAGGGAAGGGAGGAAAAAGGCTAAGATTAAATGTTCCTCTAGGCAGGATAGCGGGGTAAAGAGTATGAATATCTTGCACCAATCAGTTTCCCAGAGCGGGTATAGAGGGCCATCAGGGAGATTCCAGCAGAGACTGAATCCCTCTAGATTTGCTTCACAGATGAGCTATGGTACAGCCAGTTCTGCACCACCTTGGACTTCTAATCCTTCTTGTCCTACATGTGGTAAGCTTCATAGAGGGCCTTGTTTCTTTAGGTCATGTGCATATTATGGATATGGACAGCATGGTCATTTGCTTAAGGATTGTCCATAACCTTCTTTTGGAGCTAGACCCCAGTCATCTCAAACTATAATTCAGATGGTTAGGGAGAGGAGTGTGGGTTAGCAGTCTGGCGTTGGCAGTGGTATGTTGGGTAGGACTCCGGAGGCAGGTAGAGTTTCAGGTCAGACTCATGATCAAGCTACCGGTCAGGCACTTATGGGGAGAGGTAGAGGAAGAGTGTTTACTCTTTCACAGCAAGAGGCCCAAACTTCTAACACTGTGGTCACAGGTATTCTTCCTATTCAGGCTTTGAATGCTATAGTGTTATTTGATTAAGGAGCTACACATTCATTTATTTCTTCATGTTTTGCTAAGAAATTGAGTGTGCCATGTGAAATTCTTAAGAATGCTTTGGTAGTATCGACTCCTTTAGAGAAAGAGATTGAAGTTCATGATTTCTATCCATCTTGTGTGGTTAGCATAAGTGGTAAAAGTTTAGAAGTAGATTTGATTGTATTGCCTATGTTAGAATTTGATGTGATTTTGGGCATAGATTGGTTGTCCAAATATTATTCAGCCATAGATTGCAATGGGAAGAAGTTAGTTTTCAAGCCACCTTTGGGTGAGGAGTTTGAGTTCTAAGGGGAACGGAGTGAAGAACCATATAATATCATATCAGCCTTAGGGGCGCAGAGATTGATGAGGAAAGGGTGCCAAGGATATTTGGCTTATGTCCAAGATACTCGAAAGGAAGTAAAGGGTTTGGAGCAGATTCCTGTTGTGAGTGAGTTTCTAAATGTAGTTCCTGAAGAGTTACCGGGGTTGCCACCAGATAGAGAGATAGAATTCGGTATTGAGTTGCTATCTGGTACATATCCGATTTCTATTCCTCCATATCATATGGCATCAGCAGAATTGAGAGAGTTAAAGACTTAATTACAAGATTTGCTTGATAAAGGATTCATCAAACCTAGCAGTTCACCTTGGGGTGCACCGGTACTCTTTGTGAAGAAGAAGGATGGTTCTATGAGATTATGTATAGATTACAGGTAGCTCAATAAAGCGACTATCAGGAATAAGTATCCTGTGCCAAGAATAGATGATTTATTTGATCAGTTGCAGGGTGGAAGTCATTTCTCCAAGATAGACTTGAGATCAGGTTACCATCAATTGAGGATTCGGAATGAGGATGTGTTAAAAACAACTTTCCGAACAAGATATGGTCACTATGAGTTTCTAGTATTACCATTTGGATTGACTAATGCATCAGCTGCATTTATAGACTTGATGAACTAGGTGTTCAAGCCATTTTTAGACAAGTTTGTCATCGTGTTTATTGATGATAATCTTATGTATTCAGAAAGCGAAGAAGAGCATAGGGAGCATCTTAGAATTATGTTGTAGACTTTGAGAGAGCATCAGTTGTTTGCTAAACTTTTGAAGTGTGAGTTTTGGCTCAAGAGTGTGAGCTTTCTAGGACACATAGTGAGCAAGGATGGGCTTGAAGTTGATCTTAGGAAAGTGGATGCAATTCTGAATATAAATGTTTTGGAAGTTAGAAGTTTCTTAGGTTTGGCAAGCTACTACAGAAGGTTTGTTCAAGACTTCTCTAAGATTGCAGCTCCTTTGAGTAAGCTTACCCAGAAGCAAGTAAAATTTCTGTGGTCAGATGCATATGATAAGAGTTTCTAGAAGTTAAAGGTTTGTCTCACCACAACACCTATCTTGGGCTTACCGTCTGGTAAAGGAGGATATGCAGTGTATTGTGATGTATTGAGAGTAGGACTTGGTTATGTCCTTATGCAACATGAAAAGGTGATAGCCTATGCTTCTTGGTAGTTGAGGAAGTATAAGGTGAATTATCCAACCAACAATCTTGAAATGGCTGCAGTTGTGTTTGCTTTGAAGATATGGAGACATTATATGTATGGAGAAAGGTGTGAGATCTTCACAGATCATAAGAGTTTGAAATATATATTTCAGTAGAAAGATTTTAACCTTAGACAATGAAGATGGGCTGAATTGCTTAAAGATTATGACTGTGAAATCTTATATCATCCAGGAAAAGCCAATGTTGTGACTGATGCTTTGAGCAGGAAGTCTTTAGGGAGCTTAGCCCATGTCCAAGTGAACAGAAGAGTATTAATGAGGGAAATGCTGGAATTATATGATCAGAAATCAGTTTGGATTTGTCAGATTCAGGAGTGCTTTTAGCTTACTTCTAGATCAAGCCGATTCTCATAGAGAAGATTAGAAAAACTCAAGACAAAGACCCTCAGTTGGTGAAGCTAAAGAACGATGCGGGATCAGGAAAGGCTCCAAGATTTGTGGTGACTGATGGCATGTTGAGGCTCGGTAATAGGCTGTGTGTTCTAGCAGTTGATGGTTTGAGGGATATGGTTCTTAAGGAAGCACTTCATGCTATGTATAATGTGCATCCAGGTGCAACAAAGATGTATCATGATATTAAGAATTCCTATTGGTAGAGTGGAATGAAAAAGGATATGGCTGAGTTTGTGGCAAGATGTTTGACTTGCCAACAAGTGAAGTTTGAGCATTAGAAACCTTTGGGTCTACTGTAGCAATTGCCTTTACCAGAATGGAAATTGGAGAGAATAACCATGGACTTTGTTGTAGGGTTGCCAAGGACTTCAAGTGGATATGACTCAATATGGGTAATTGTGGACCGATTGACAAAGTCAGCTCACTTCTGCCAGTCAAGACAACCTACATAGCTTCGCAGTATGTACATATTTATGTTTATGAAATAGTGAGACTTCATGGAATACTAGTTTCCATCATATCCGATCGAGGTACCCAATTCACTTCAAGATTTTGGCAGAAATTACAGGAGTCTTTGGGCACTCAACTTGATTTCAGCATAGCTTTTCATCCTCAAACAGATGGGCAGTCCGAGATAACTATCCAAACTCTAGAAGATATGCTAAGGATGTGTATTCTAGATTTTGGAGGAAATTGGGATAAGCACTTACCATTGATAGAGTTTGCCTACAACAACAGTTATCACTCAACTATTCAAATGTCTCCCTATGAAGCTTTGTATGGTAGGAGGTGTAGGTCTCCTTTGTGTTGGAATGAAGTGGGAGAGAATCATATAAAAGGGCCTGAATTGATTCAGTATACAACAGAGAAGGTTCCACTCATACAGGAAAGATTAAAGACAACTTTCAGTCGGCAAAAGAATTATGCAGACCCAAGGACGAAAGACCTTCAGTTTATGGTTGGAGACTTAGTGTTCTTAAAAGTCTCACCTATGAAAGGAGTTTTAAGGTTTGGCAAGAAAGGCAAGTTATCTCTAAGGTATATTGGACCATTTGAGATCTTGGATAAAGTTGGGAAGCTTTCCTATAGGTTAGCCTTACCACTGAATTTGGACAGTGTGCATCCAGTCTTCCATATGTCAATGCTTCGAAAGCATGTGGCAGATTCTTCTCATGTGTTGCAAACTCAAGCAGTAGATCTTCAGCAAGACTTGACTTATGAAGAGGTTCATGTGGCAATTGTTGATAAATTGGTCAAAAAGCTAAGGAACAAAGAGATAGAAATGGTTAAGGTCTTATGGAAGAATCAAGTAATGGAAGAGTGTACTTGGGAAAGTGAGCTAGCTATGCGAGCTAGATATCCCCACCTATTTCAAGATTAAGTGAATTCTTAAATTCGAGGACAAATTTAATTAAGGGGGGAAGAATGTAATACCTGTGTAATTTTTTTTTATTATTTGTTTTATTTTATTTTTTGTTACGAATGTTTGTTGTGACCAGATTGATATTTTGAAAATCTTAGAAATTGTGTTTGGGTAAGATTTCTGTGAGTCAATATTGTGATTTCACAGAATATGTGGATAAGTGTGAATATAATTGTTTATATAAATTTTAGATTCATATTTTATCTTAAATCTGTTTGGCAGTAATGAATTTTGTATTTGAGAGGAAATATGTTTCCTCAAC
>CANXYC010167968.1:0-20765 GCA_948193065.1 Aleurites moluccanus | reverse complement strand
AAAGAATTTGTTGAGCCACAGAAGGTTAATAATCAAAACTTAAATTTTTATTTTACCATGTATAAAGAAAACAAGATTATTACCCAAGCTGTGAGAATTGAAAATTTCAAAGCTAGCCTGGAGAAGGCAATCTATGCAAGTTATTATGTCCTTCTCGAAGATGGTAAAATATTTGTTACAATCTAGTCCCAATATACTCCCATTACAAGAGTATTGTCCATGATCAAGGGACGAGAAGAAGCACAAAAATTATTTCTGAGACTAGTGGATTTAGATCCAAGTCTGGATTTCCAACCTGAAACTATGAAGGTATGAAAGAAGGTTGCTCAGTTTAGAGAGTAACGTGTTGCAGAGGAAATGGCTATGGGTTATCTAGAACTAAAAGAAAGCATGGATGCCTGAGTCAATAACTCACAGATGGAGTGATAAAAAATGTCATCCATGACGTCAGCCTCAGCTTGATAATTGAGGAATTACTTTTCAGAAGAAACTGCAAATATTAAAGCACTACAGGCCAAAGTAGCTTTAAAATTTGTGGTCACAATGAAAAGAACGTATCTCAGATAAAGACTAACTTCTTAGCTGTAAAATTAAAGCAGTCTTTGTCTTTATTTAATTATTGTATCAAATACAGCTAAAAAATAGTACTAAAGGCACCAGCTGTCTATGTTATTTTGAAATATTGAAAAGCTGGCATACTATTCCAGCTACCCATCTTAATTATTGTACTATTTCTCTTTTAAGCTGGCAAACAGTAATACATATACCAGCTTCGTTTGTAAAATGTCTATATATACCTCTTCAGCTTATTGAAGAAGAGGAGTGAAATAAAATACAGAGTTTCTTTAAAAGAACAGTCTTTGTCAAGTCTTTATCTGTGTGATTATTTTGCTTCTATATACCTTTCATCCTTCAAAATGGTCTGATATCCAAGAGTGTTGCAGTAAGACCTAACCAAGAAAGGGCAGTAAGTCATATCCTTCATATCTCTCTGAAGATATTGCTGGTGATGATCTTGGAAGGAAGGATAAAGCTATTGCAGAAACTTAGTGGACTCGGTCTACAAAGGTATATATTATAAATGTTTAATTGTATAATTAAACGTTTATGTCTTCCAACCGATCTGCTAATTATAATTAGCTTAGAGGTTTAGCTTTAACTCAGGGTAGAAGGGAAGAATTGAGTGCCAGTTTTAGACTGCAAGATCCTTTCTTTACTATTTATGAACAAAGAATAAGAGAATTACTAGTTGCTATAGAAAGGATTGAAAGACTTGAAAAGCCTAATAAAAGAGATTTTGAACTTAGAAAATTTTTAGACCAAGAACTTGAGTTTAATAATTTCTATTATTTAGAAAGGCTTGGTGCTTTTGCACATTTATTGGATGACCAGTAATTCTTCAAGTTGCTCTTATCCTGATTGTCATCACCTAGATCATGGTGTAGATAAGGATCCAGTAATAGGGATATTAAATTCTATTATAGATCGTTTAGACTCTCTAAATAATTCTATAGATAAATTGTTCAAAAATTTAGAAGAGTTGACTCTTAGACATAGTGAATTTGAGGAATGTTTCCTTGAGAACAAAGGCCCTTTAGGACTTGTTGATAGTTCTCGTTATCACAATGAGTATAAAAAGCTGAAAGAAATCAGAAATAAAAGAAAAACCCTTTAAAAGATCTTTAAGAGTAGCTTTATGTAATTCCGCCTCTGAACAGAATAATTAGAGAGAGTGCAGACTAACTTGAATGGTATCAGAGCCAAAAAGAGCAGGGTTTTTGGATTTCTTTGAAAGAAAAATAGGACTTTGGTGGTTAAAACAGAAATAACCTTAGTTTTGGGTAGATAAGGACTGCCAGTGAAACTAAGTTAAAAGTTGAAGGATTTTTGTGTTACGTTTTAAAGTTTAAGAACGACAATATACATTAGTTAATACTTCAGGGACTACCGGTGAAATGATCCCTTTAAAATAAGTGAGAGTAACTGGCCTTGAGTTGATTTTGAAAAGATGGTTAATTTAATTTAATCTACTGTTATGGGTACTATAAATTTTAACTCACCATTAAAATTGACTTTTGGTAATTACCTATTTGATGGTTCATACAAACTTACTATGCATGCAAGCTTTTCTTCTCTCATTGTTTAAATATATCAACAAAGTAGGTTAAAGGAAATAGCTAGGTATAGGTAGCTTCTTTTTGGTAACCAAAAAGTCGGTCATTTTTTCTTTATATATATATATAGAGAGAGAGAGAAAGAGAGTTGTGTACGGTTTGGATAAAATTAGTCATTAAAAAATTTTCAGTTCAAATCAAATTTTTAGGAGTATAAAAATTAAAGATTCAAAACTATATTGGATTTATAAAATATCTATCCTGAACTGTATTAATAAATCGATACGATTCGATTCTGTTTTTCGAATATTTCAATTCAAGAATCCCCAATATTACTAAAATTACACCTCTAATAGGAAAAAATAAATTTTGAAGTGTCATATAGGCTTGGGGGTTCCAATAGTATCCAAAAAATAGCAGATAAATAAATAGGAAGCTGAGTTTAATCTATTCTACCCATTCAAAAAATATGACCATTAAATACTGAAAATTCTCCTCCCTTTCCAAAAATCAACAATTCCTTTAATTTTCCTAGCAACTAAATAGAGGGTTGCAGGTTTAAGAAAAGTACTGAAGATTAATACACTTAGAAATTAATAAAATATAACAAAAACCCATTCTAAATGACATGAAGGTTGCATTAAAAAAGAAAACCCATAAACTATTATTCATGAATATAAATAAATTTTCCTACTAGACGAGATCCTACAAAAAAAAAAAATGAAAACACACATATGAAAACCAAGAAAGTCCATACATACAGATACCATAAAAATAACAATCAAAACCATAAACCCTCAAAAACATAGAGAAATGCATACAATAGATAGAAATACAAAATTTATGGATGAATTACAAACATGCATACAGAGAAATGCATATAGTAGACAGATGAGTGATTCGAAGGTGAGGATAAGTGATGAGGGTGATTTTAGATGTGGAGGATGAGTGATGAGGGTGATCTCAATGGCAGATGCTAGATAGACAGATCGAGAGAGGAGTTAGGGTTTCAAAATCTAACAAAGAAGAAAAGGAGAGAGGACAAAATAGAGCTGCTAAGGGTTGATGAGTGATGAGGGCTAAGAAAATTAGGCTTAGGTCTTTATTTTTGTTTATATAGTGTATAATTAGATATAGGTCTTTAATATGTATATAGTCATATATTATACAAATATATCATAATTTATATATAGTAGTTTACGGTTTGGTTATCCGATATTCGATTATTATGGTTCTGGATTGGTTTGCATCAATTCTCAGTCCAATATTTTATTACACCCCAGTCCCGTGTCATTCCCTCTTAACTGGGACAATTCGGTTCGGATTTTTAAGGGATTTGGGATTTTTATTTCTCCATTTGCTTTTCAGTTCAGTGATCCATGTCGAGTCAGGATACCTACAACTAGTGATCACCCTTATATATATAAGCTGAGTTTGTGTAAAATGATGGCAATAGTAGCATGAGAGCCAATCTTGACAGAGCTACCCCATTTTAGTGAGAGTCGTTGGTGTCCGAGAGTCCGATTTTTCAGGAGATCTGCTTTATGAACTTAGTGAGAGAATACACTCTTGGGTTTGACACCACACTCTAACTGAAAATCTTAACGCATTATGTCTATGGGTTCTTCCCACTTATATATCTCTCACTAAGCCCATCTCTTTCCAATGTGGGATTCCTACTCAAACTTGATTTCCCAAAAATCTCCTCCTCAAATATAATCTTCCACATTAGGCTTGGGCTCCCCCATTAAGCAAAAGCCTTTCTTGATTTGAGTATACAGCATCACATGGAACCCTTCTACTTCCATCGATCTGGGCCCACTAGGACTGACCTTGCTCTTTCATATGGAGGTGGCGACCATAGGATTCAACCACTGTCTCCATACTCATCCTTGTCGAACCAGCGGCTCTAATACCAGTTGTTGGTGTTGAGGAGCATGATTCCTCAGGAGATCTGCTTCATGGGTTTAGTGAGAGAACAGACTCATACACTCTAATCCAAAACCTTAAGGCATTAGATTTATAGGTCCTTCCCATTTATATATCCCTTATCAAGTCCATCTCTTTCCAATGTGGGATTCTCACTTACATTTGATTTTCCAATAATAGTTTAATATTGTAATTTCATTATCAATTTTGAGAGTGGTGAGCTTATTGGGTGTATAATTCTATTATTAGTTTTGAGAGTGGTAAGCTTATTTGGTGTATTTAGGTTTAAGGATTGAGTTTTATTCTTTATTCTAAATTTATACTTCTTTCATTTATCAGTGGATTTATACTTCCCTTAGCCCGTGGGCTAAGGCTTACGACGAACTACATAAATTTTGTGTTTTTTCTATTTGTTTATTTTGTCATTGCATTTATATAATAAATTTTCAGATCGATCCTAACAAACTGGTACCATAGTCAAGTTAAAAGTTATTTGGGATTAGTATGACTATGACAGAGTTTGAAATTTAGAAGTTTGATCACAATATTAGTTTTGCTTTGTCCCAAGTCAAATGCATATAATCCTAATGTACAATGGGTTACAGAAAGCCCTATAAGGAATGATAAGATGCTTTATATAATGACTAAAAATCATAAGCAGGAGTCATATGAGAAAGCTCTTCCAACCATTTAGTTATGTTTGTCAAATGAGGTTCTACATAAGGTTATTATTGAAAAGACTAGGAAGGATTTGTGGTCCAAGCTTGAGTCATTATATAAGATAAAAACCCTCACAATGAAGTTGGTGGTATGGCATCAGCTGCACATAATTAATATGGATAAAGGTACACCTTTAAAATCTCATATTGATGAATTTAGTTCCATTAATATGGATAAAGGTACACCTTTACCTCCATCATTTAAGCACTTTAAAGATACTATGATTTTCAATATGCCTATACTTACTATGGATGAGGTTAAGTCAGCTTTGTTTTCAAAAGACCCTATGGATAAAGAACTAGCATCAAGTAGTGATAATCTTGCAAAAAGCTTGATTGTTAGAGGGAGGTCTACCAAAAGACATTTTGTCAATAGCAACAAACCCACATCCAAATCTAAGTCCAAGCACAAGAATATGACTTGTAATTATTACAAGGAAAATGGGCACATTAAATCTAAATGCTTCAACTTACAGAACAAGTAACAAAACAAAAACAAGGATCAAAAAAAGAATGAAGAGAATTAAAAGAAATCGATTTGAACTCAAAAAGAGCTAATTCGCTTATGTAAGAAATAATGAATTAGAGGAGGAATGGAGAGTTAATTAGATAAAAATTAATCTAGCTAAACACAGACTCTTTTATTGGTGAATGGAGACTTATATTTATAAGGGTTGGCTTGGTGGAAGAAGTAGCAAAATTCCAATGTGAGATTATGCAAAAATATGCACAAAAATGAGGTGCCATTTGGCAGGCTAAGGAATGCCACAAAAGGTCTTGGTGGATTCGCTAAGGAAAGCTGGCGACTCTAAGCTGGGCAGTTGTTATCACCCATAAGGTTGTTCTGCACCGCCAAGCATAGGGACAACAATGCCAGCCCTATGCTGCGACAGCAACTGACTACTCCAAACTAGGCAATTATTGCCACCTAACAGGCAAGGCAAAGCTACCCCCATGCTTAGGCGGTGATGCCCAGGTCATTGGGCGGCAACCCAAAGCTTGAGGTGTAGTAGCCCTGGGCCAAATCTTGCCAAACACTGTTTTGAGGTTTTCGGGTTAATTTTTGAATCTTTCAGGTCTGTGGTGGTGCTATTCAGCTTGGAATGAGTCTGATTATCCCCTGAAGGTGCTCTAAAGGACTATGAAAGTTTGGTTTCTCCACAAAAGGTTTGATTCTTACTCTAAATTTTACACAAGTCTAGTTATATACAATAAGGTGCAAAATCACGTATTCACATGTTGGGGAACCTTTCACATATGCAGAAGTTGTTACTTGTGATGATTTAGCTAAGTGGTTAGTTGCTATGCAAGAAGAGATAGAGTCTTTCCATAAATAGAACTTGGAAATTGGTGAAACCTCTTAAAGACAAAAATATTGTCAATTGCAAATGGGTCTTTAAGAAGAAAGAGGGCATTCTAGGTGTTGAAGAAGCTAGATATAATACAAGATTAGTTGCAAAGAGCTATAACTAGGTTTGTGGAATTGACTTTAGTAATATTTTGTCTCCTATTGTTAAACATAGCTCTATTCGTGTCTTACTTTCCTTAGTTGCCATATATGACTTAAAGTTAGAACAACTAGATGTCAAAACTTCCTTCTTGAAATGAGCTTAAGGAGAAAATTTATAATGTCACAACTTGAGGGTTTTGAAATTGAAGGCAAAAAGACCATGTTTGCTTATTAAAGAAATTATTATACAATTTGAAACAGTCTACTAGATAGTGGTATAAACGGATTGATTCTTTAATGATTGAGCATGGATATATATTCAATGAGCAATTTGATAGTTGTACATATTTTAGAAAACTTGATGATGACCCATTCATTTATTTGATACTTTATGTTGATGATATGCTTATTGCAACTAAGAATATTTTTAAGATCAATAGGTTGAAAGAAGAGTTAAATGGTGAATTTGAGATGAAAGATTTTGGGAGGTGCTAAAAAAAGTTTAGGGATAGAGATTCAAAGAAATAGAACTGAAGGTAAATTGTATCTAATTCAGTGGAGTTTCATTGAGAAGGTTTTAGAATGATTTGGCATGAAAAATGCCAAACCTGTAAGTACTCTACTTGTTGCCCATTTCAGGCTCTTTACTACTTTATCACCATAGTCTGAAAAAGATATTGAGTATATGTCACATGTTCCTTATTCTAGTGTTGTTGGTAGTATCATGTATATTATGGTTTATACTCATCTTGACATTTAATATGCAGTTAGTGTTGTTAATGGATATATATCTAATCTCGGTAAAAGAGCACTGGCAACTAGTGAATTGGATTTCGAAATACTTATGCGGTACTATTAATTGTTGTTTGGAGTTTGGAAAGAGCAAGGAAAATGTGGTTGATTATGTTAATTCAAATTATGAAGATGATCTTTGTTGTATATATAAATGGGTATATCAAAAGACATTCTATTGCATATTGAAAGTTTACAAACTTTTAAAAGGGTATATATTAACTATTACACTTCATAGTCAATAAGGACTTGTGAGTAGACCACACTATGCATGTGGCATGAGTGGGTGCATACCTTATATCTCATGCGCGCGCCTCACAGCTCGACTTGGCTTGGAGCGGTGTGGTATAGTGTGGTGCGTGCGTGTAAAATTGAAACACTATTTCTTTTAATTATTTCTTTTAAATTCACCTAACTATAACATACTCAAAACTTATTTAATTTTCCTACACTGAAAAATCTTCTTACTAATGATTATCATTATTCTTTTTTTAATTCACCTAATTATGGCATTGAAATTTTGTCTGTAAACGTTGGTTCCTTTCTCCTATATACTATAAGGAGAAGTCTTGTATACATAAAAAAATACAAAGTCTTTCCAATCTGATCAAAATAGTTTCATAGTTATTCTTAGAGCTTCTTTGTTCTTGTGCTCGAATCAAGGAAGCTATAGTTATTAAATCCTGGAGGTGATTTTGTTTAGGACTTATGAGTATCAGTAACCTATTAAGGGGTGAAATATTCCTTAAAGACAGTGATATCTCATGCCTCAGCTAATTAGATAAGTTATTTCAATTTTCTTTTCTTATTTTACTTAGTTCTAAATAACTTAGTGATTGAGTTTGCTTCTGGTCTGTATTTTCAATTCTGGTTAATTACTAAGCAGCAATAATCTTAAGGAATATCATGGCTTCTAATCATGTTGATTCTGCTATGCTTGCTACCACTAAGGCTATTCCTAATTTAACCAGAATAAAACCTTTCAATGGTAATAATTTTAAATGTTGATAAACTAAATTGATGTTTATATTAGATATAGCTAAAGTTAGCCATGTTTTGTCTGAACCATAACCTTGTGACCCTATTTATTCTGATGATAAAACTATTAAAAAAGTCAAATTGGAGAAATTATTTGTTTAGGATTTTGCTGATAAAATTTGTAAGACTATCCTTTTAAATGCTTTATCCAATGAATTATTTGATGTTTACTATTTATATAAGACTACCATTGAGTTATGGGACGCTTTAGTTTTGAAATATATTATTGAAGATGCTGGAGTTAAGAAATATGCTATAGGGAATTTTTTATATTCTCAAATGTTTAATGATAAGGATATCTTTGCATAAATTCATGAATTTTATTTGGTTGTTAATGAATTAACTACTGAGAATATTATTTTGCCTCTTACCTTTAGTGTTGGCTCTTTGATTGATAAGTTACTTGAGTCCTGGTTAGATTATAAGAACAATATGAAACATAAGAGAAAATATTTTACTCTTGAGGAACTTATAATCCATATTAGAATTGAAGAGAAAAATAGAAAGTTGAACCAAGCTACCAAAGCTAAGGAATTAATCTATAAAGCCAACCTAGTTGAAGATTTTGAAAAACCATGACAACTCTAGATATAACCATGGACAGAAACACCACAACAACTAAGGACAAGGTCAACACTACAATTCTAACCAGAGCAATAAGTCAAACCAATATCAGTCTAAGAAAACTAAGGGAGATAATTTTGTTTGTGGAGTTCCAGGTCACTATGCTGCCCAAGGTATACACAAAAAGGGAGAAAAGAACATCAACTTTCATAGGGCAAATTTGGTAGAAACTGAAGATGATGATACAATAGTTGCAATGGTGACTGAGGTGAACATGGTAGAAAATCACAAAACTTGGGTGATAGATTCAGGTGCCATTAAGCATATATGTGCAAATCGCTCTATTTTTTCCACCTACACTCCTTTAGAAGGTGACTATGTCTTTGTAGCAGATGATCGTTCTACTCCTGTTCTAGGAAAAGGAACTGTGAATCTTACATCTACTTCACGAAGAATATTGTCCCTTACCAACACACTTCATATGCCAACCATTAGGTGTAATTTAGTATCTGTTACTCTTCTTTTGAATGTTGGTATTAAGCTTACTGTAGAATCTAATAAGGCAATACTTACTAAGAATGGAAACTTTGTAGGGAAAGGTTATGCTGATCATGGATTGCTTTACTTGAATGTACTTGATTCTGTTTCTAATAATAATATTGCATCCTCTTATGTTTATTTAATTGATTGTGATGATTTATGGCATATGATATATTAGGACATGTTAATTACTCTTATATCAATCTTATGAATAATTTGAAAATTTTAAAAGATATAAAAATTATAAATCCTAAAAAATATGAAATTTGTGTAGAAGCAAAAGCTACCATGAAACCTTATAAGACAGTTCAACATAGAGAATATGAATTACTTAATTTAATCCATTCTAACTTAGCTGACATATCTCAAAACATATCAAGAGGAGGTAAAAGGTATTTTGTAACCTTTATAGATGATTATTCTAGGTATACACTAGTATATTTGCTTAGAAGTAAAGATGAAACGAAAGAGAAATTCTTAATCTATAAAGCAAAAGTAGAAAACAAACTTGAAAAAAAAAATAAAAGACTTGGATCTGATTAGGGAGGTGAATCTGAGTCAACTAGTCTTAGTATATATTGTGAGGATCAAGGAATAATTCATAAAGTAACCCCTCCTTACTCACTCGAGTCAAATGGAGTAGCTGAATGAAAAAATAGAACCCTAAAAGAAATATGTGATGCAATACTCTTAAATTCTAGCGCATCTCTCAACTTGTAGGGGGAAGCTATCTTAACTACTTGTCATCTCCAAAATAGGATAATATTCAAGAAAACTAATAAAACACCTTATAAGTTGTGGGAAAAATATATTCCTAATTTGAAATACATCAAAGTGCGAGGGTGCCTTGCGAAGGCTCTTTTACCTATACCTAAAAATAGAAAAATGGGCTTAAAAACTGTTGATTGTGTGTTTTTTGGTTATACGAACTATAGTGCTGCTTATAGACTTCTTGTTTTAAGAAGTGATGTGCTAGATGCTAACACAATAATTGAAATAAAAAATGTAGAATTTTTTGAAAATATTTTTCTTTTTAAGACTAAAATTGATAAATCTATTCCCAGAATTGTTAATGAGTCAAATAAGGAGATTAACTTAGAAACTGAAATTGAACCTAGGAGAAGCACTCGTGCTAGGAAAGAAAAGGATTTTAGAGATGATTTCTTTGTATACCTACTATATAATGATCTTGTAACATATAATGAAGCAGTAACCTCTCCAAATGCACCTTTCTGGAAGGAAGCTATTAATAAGGAAATATAATCTATTATGGGTAACCATACTTGGGAATTAGTTGATTTACCTCCTGGAGCAAAACCAATAGGGTGCAAATGGATTTTTAAAAGAAAATTAAAACCTGATGGTTTAATAGATAAATTTAAAGCTAGACTAGTTGCCAAGGGGTACAAATAAAAGAAAGACACAAATTATTTTGAGACTTATTCTCCTATTGCCAGAATAGCATCAATTAGGACTTTGATACTATGTGTTGCTATATTTAATTTGACTATACATTAAATGGATGTGAAAACGGTATTTCTAAATGGTGATTTAGAGGAAGAAATCTATATGGATCAACTCGAGGGGTTTGTATCACCTGAAAAATAAAATAAAGTGTGTAAGCTAGTTAAGTCTCTTTATGGTCTCAAACAAGCACTTAAACAATGGAATGGAAAACTTGAAAAAGTAATGATTTCTAGAGGATACTCAGTGAATGATGTAGATAGATGTATATACACTAAGTTTGAAAATAATGAGTCTGGAGTAATAGTATGCTTATATGTTGATGACTTATTAATTTTTGGGACTAGTCTTGATGTGATATCAGAAACTAAGAAAATTTTATCTACTAATTTTGATATAAAGTATATGGGTATTGCATATGTGATATTAGGAATAAAATTAAAGAGAGTTCAAAATGGTTATATAATTTCTCAAGAACATTATGTAGAGAAGATTTTTAAGAAGTTTGGACATTTTAAGACTAGCCCTTTGAATACACCCTATGACTTCTTTTTACATCTTGCAAAGAATAATGGTCCTAGTATAGGACAAACTGAATGTGCACAAATTATTGGGAGTTTAATGTATTTAATGAATTGTATTAGACCTGATATTGTTTATGCTATAAACATACTTAGTAGGTATACCCAAAATCCTAATAGAGATCATTGGACTACCTTAACTAGAGTTCTTAGATATCTGAGAGGTACGATGAACCTAGGATTATATTATTAAGGCACACCTGTAGTCTTAGAAGGGTATACATATGCAAATTGGATCTCAGATTCTGATGAGTCCAAATCCACTAGTAGATATATGTTTACTGTAGGAGGAGTGATTCCATGGAAATCCTCAAAACAAACTTGTGCAGCACACTCCATTATAGAGTCTAAATTTATTGCCTTAGAGAAGGCAGGTTTTGAAGCAGAGTGGCTCAGAAATCTTTTAGGAGATATTTCCTTATGGGCAAGATCAGTTGCATATGTGTCTATGCATTGTGATTGCCAAGCTGCCATTGGGAGAGCCAATAACCAGATTTATAATGGCAAGAGTAGACATACACCTAAGACATAATATTGTGAGACAACTGTTATCTGATGGGTTTATATCCCTTGATTTTATAAGGTCAGAGATTAATCTAACGGATCCACTTATCAAACCACTTAGAAGAGTGCTAGTGGAAAGTACATTGAGGGGGATGAGACTTCTGCCTACAACATAGATTGAAATGATAGCAACCCAACCTATGTGATTGGTGATCCCATGAAGTAGGTTCATATAGTAATAACAAGTCACTGGGCGGTTTGAAGGCGCTACCCACTTTATATATATGAGTCCATCCCTATGGTGTAGGATAGTGTACTGCTACAACGATGAGGTTGAGTAGTTCTACTGCGATGAGGTTGAATCTATATATGACTCTTAATGCTTATCCATAGTCCAGATTGGGTGGTGTACATAACTATAGAGTACACTTGATGGAGGCACCTAAGTGAGTGTGGGGTGGGGCCACCCCTATGAGAACTAGGCATGTATCTCTAAAGCACTCATGAGTTCTAGGTATCGGCACACAATCAAAATATGCCAAATCACATTGAATAGCTTATACGTAAGACTGTGATGTGAGTGATATGTACTTCTGTTTCACATTAAAAGGTGGACGTTCATAGAAACTTTATGTTTCACCAAAGACTCGTGATTCAAGTCATAGCTACTCTATGCATTGGTTCATAGTCCAAAAGACACCAGTGCTTATATGTCAGAGTTTCTTCGATTTTGATCAGACACTTTCATTTCTTTTTTTATCTCTCATTAATTTTAAACTGTCTTTTGATATATGTGGGGGATTATTGTATATATAAATGGGTATATGAAAAGACATTCTATCCCACATTAAAAGTTTATAAACTTTTAAAAGGGTATATATTGACTATTACACTCCATAGTCAATAAGAACTTGTGAGTGGACCACACAATGCATGTGGCATGAGTGAGTGCACACCTTATATCACATGTGCACACTGCTTGGCTTGGCGGGGTGTTATGTAGTGTGCGAATGTAAAACCAAAATATTATTTTTTTTAAAATTATTTCTTTTAAATTCACCCGACTATAATAGACTCAAAACTTATTTAATTTTCATAAACTGAAAAATCTTCTTACTAATTGTTATGACTGTTCTTTCTTTAATTCACCTAATTTTGGCATTAAAATTTTGTCTATGAACGTTGGTTCATTTCTCCTATATATTACAGTAAGGAAAAGTCTTGTATACACAGAGAAAAAACACAAAGTCTTTCCAGCCTGATCAAAATAGTTTCATAATTGTTCATGGAGCTTCTTTGCTCTTGTGCTTGAATCAAGAAAACTATAGTTGTTGAATCTTGGAGGTAATTTCAGCTGGAACCTGTGAGAATCAGTAACATATTGAAGGGTTAAAATATTCCTTAAGGACAGTGATATCTCACTCTCAGCTAATCAAATAAGTTGTTTCTATTTTATTTTCCTGTTTTACTTGGTTCTGAATAACTTAGTGATTGAGTTTGCTTTTGATTTGTATTTTCAATTCTGGTTAATTACTAAGCAGCAACATTAATAGGAGGAGATTCATTATTGGTTATGTGTTTGCTCTTGGTGACAATGTTATCAGTTGGAAAACTGTTTTACATTCTACAATTGCATTTTTCTACTACAGTAGTAAAGTATATGGTAATAGTTGAGGTTATAAAGAAAGCTATTTGGATGGTGAAATTAATTCAAATCAATAGTGACTATCGCCCATTGTAATAGTCAAAGTGCTATTTACTTGACAAAAATTGAATGTTTCATGAGCAAGAAGTGCTATTTACTTGACAAAAATTGAATGTTTCATGAGCAAGCAATGCATATTGATGTGAGGTATCATTTTGTTCATAAGATTATTTCTCAAGGAAATATTATTGTGAAGAAAATTAATACTGCAGATAATTCAGTTGATATAATGACTAAATCTCTTTGAGTGAGCAAGTTTTAATATTGATTGGACTTAATTAGTATTTATCAAATTTGAGAGAAGCCCTTGAGGCTTAATAGAAAAGATGAAGAAACATTTACTAATTTTGTTGCAATAAGATTAAGAAAATTCAATCAAGGTGGAGAACTGCTATGGGTGCTTTGAATTTTAATTCACAATTTATGTAGCCCATTAAAGTTAACTTTTGACAATTATCTACTTGATGGCTCATATAAGTTTACTGTGCATGTAAGCTTTTCTTCTCTCATTGGTTAAATATGTCCACAAAGTAGGCTAAAGGAAATAGTTAGCTCTTTTTTGGTAACCAAAAAGTCGGTCATTTTTTTCTTCATGCATGGAAAAATTCAGCCGACATTGATACACTACATATTTGTGTTGAGTTTGTGTAAAATGATGGCGGTAATAGGCGAGCGCTAATTTTGAGAGAGAGAGCCCATTTTAGTGAGAGTTTAATAATGTAATTTCGTTATCAGTTTTGGGTGTGGTGAGTTTATTGGGTGTCTAATTTTATTATCAATTTTAAAAGTGGTGAGCTTATTAGATGTATTTGAATTTAGGGATTGAGTGTTATTCTCTATTCTAAATTTGAATTTCTTTTCTTAATCATATGGGCTACCATATCTCACCCTTTATGTATATCCGTACACAATCCATCGCATAACAATATTATCTTCCCACTACACTACTCCTCTATGCGGAGCTAGACAATAATTCATACCAAGGCCAACGTTCAGTGTAGCACTATCATGGTTAAAACTACAAAATTCCATTAAAAATTATCTTAAATTTGAGTATAAAGTATGACAGGATTTAGAAGGAAAAAAAAAAAAAAAAAAAAAAAAGAGGAAAATTATCTATAGTCTTGAATTTAAAACCTAGATGGGATAATAGGAATTATAGAGAATAAATAATTATTATTATTATGAAATTCATTTATATCTGATGTGCTAATATATCATAAATAAAAAAAAAATAAAAAAAATAAAAAGAGAAATGATTCAGAAATGATAGATTTGAGCCAAATCATTTTAAATTCAAATTGTTTCAAAGTTTAACTCATTAGGTGTTGTTTCGAATTAGGTTATTAAGTTGTGGGTAAATTAAAATATGAGGGGGTAGAAAGAATCTAAAATTAAATTAGAGAGAATTTATGAGTTTTGGATTAGGTCAAATCAAACATATAATAGTCTTTTTAAAAAAAATAAAATCATAAAATTTTTAAATATTTTTATTTATTTTATTTTAAATTTAAGTTACTTTGGATTACAATTTAAATGAGTTATATTTTTTTAGTGTATAACATGAATTTTCATTTTAAATATTATATCATATTCTAAAAATAAAAGTAAAAAAATATATCAAAAAATATAATAAAATGATTTTAATTTTTTCAATATTTTTTAATTTTATTGACAGGTGAAACGAGTCATATTTTAATGGAAACGATAGTTAATGAGTATGGATTTAATTATAAAATTTATTGAGTATTTAAATTTTGGTAATTTTAAACTATATATATAAGTAGATGTTTGACAAAAAAATTTAATGTAATTTTTTTTTTTTTAATAATTATACCATATCTGTTTGATTACTCATAGTTGTTAATAATTAAGTAGTAAATCAGCAGTTGTTTATAAAAGCTTAAATTTAAAATTTTTAAAAAATATATTTTTTTGAGTAAAAATATTCAATTATTTTTTAAAAATAATATTTAAATAAAAAATAAATATTAATATTTATTTTTAAAAATTATTAAATATTTTAACAATAAATAATTAATAATAATTTTATCAAATATTTAAAATAATTAATTATTAAATAATAATTACTAATTATCAATTATCATCAATTAGCTATTAACTATAAATAATATCTAAAAGTTAATAGCTGTTATCAGGATTAAGCTGTGTGAAGATAGAGGGCAGCCATGGCTCCCCCATTTTTTTAATAACAAATATTTTATATATAGAGAGAGACAAAAATATTTGAAGAAGCACAGACATATAATTAATTTCTAGTTTGGGCCATATTTCACTTATTGGGCTTTGATTCTTTAAAAAGAAAACTGACAGGAGAGAAATTAGCGGCCCAAACTTTAATTTTTTAAAATATTAAATAAATATACTTTTTTTTTTAATTTTACGGTATTATTTTTATTTTTACTGTTTTTTTAATATATATTTGATATATATCATATTTTTAAAAAAATATTTTTAGATATATAATATTTTTAAAATAATATTTTTAGATTTATAATATTTTTGAAAAAAAAAAATTAACAGTAAAAATAAAATATTTTCAATATTTTTAAAAAAATCCCTTAATTTTTAACGGTTCTCATAGCAATAGATCCCTTTCCTTGGTTTAAAATCCAGATCCATAGCCCAACAACTGAGCTTTCACTTCCCTCTATGCTTTATAGGCAGTTAATGCCATTATGCAGGATTACCATGTGAGTTAACTCTAACCATTAGCTAAATTGGTAAATGGAGATGGATTTATTTCTTATCTTATTAATTATTAATTTAATCAAATTTAATATGTTAATTACTAAAATAATAGTGCATCTTAAAGCTTAAATTTTAAATTTTTAAACACAATAATTCATATTCTTTAAATATATAAATTGAGATGATTAAAAATTAGTCAGATTGGTAAAATAAACATTTAATAGATATTTTATTTGCAAGTACATAAAGATATTGTGGAAATTAAGAGTGAGTAATTTTTATAAAAAAAATATTTGTCAACTTTTTATGTAATTTAAAATATTTGGTAATGGGAGTGTTTGGTAAAGTGATTACTAAATGTGCGATTGTTGTAAAAGTGTGATTGACAAATCGTCAATCATTAAAACCAGTTTATAGCTGCTTATAAGATTTGCCGATTGAAAAGAAATTTTGCCATAATCAGAGTTTTTTATTGGCCAATCAAACAGCACAAATTTTTTTAATTGGCGATGCGTATATTGACATTCGGCAATTAAGGGTGTTTAGTTGATCAACCAAACAGCCCCTAATTCTTTCTACATTTAAAATTTTAATGACTATTATCATAATAATTACATAATAATATTTAAATTAATATAAATACATGTATTTATGAGAAAAATTTTAAAAGTATTTGATTTGTATATGCATTTATTTTTTTACTAATTTATCAATAATATAGTGTTAGTTAGTTTATTAATATTTATTTTTTTTAAGATATTTGATTTTTTTTCTTATAAAAATAATAATAAAAAAAAGAATTATAGAGTATATGAGTTACAAAGTATTATAATTTTATAAATTTTTTTTATTTTTTCATGTGTTTCACTTATTTTTTAATCTTTCTAATTTTAAATTTTAATTTCGTTTATGACTATTATAAATAATTATATCAAATAAAATTATAATGTGTTTTTAGTCATCATTTATATATATGTATTGATTAACTTGAGATAAAATGGAATTGAGATTCCAACCTAATGGTCACACTAAGTACTAATTAATCATTATTTACATTTTAAAAAGGGTATGCGATGTGATAATTTAATAATTACATATGTAAAATAGTTATTAGATTGTAATTTGCAAAATATATATATTCCCTAGCATATGAAGGCTAATTAAGGCCAAGTTGACTTGTCTATTTATCAATGAGGCCTAGTTTAAATGGTTAGAGTGAGATTTTGTGATCAAAAGTCAGTTTTAAATTTCGTCTTTATAAGCGGAATTTAAATATATTTTTATTTAATTTTTTTTTATTTAAAATAACTTTCTTATCAACTTTATTTTTATTATAAAATAAAAAGTTATCAATGTTTAAAAAAAAATAATGAGTTTAAAAACTTTATTTGGAGTAATAAATGCTTTAAAATTTTGCCATGATGATATTTTTTTTTTTTACCCTTTTCATTTGTACATAATAGCTATGTTAGATGCATACATATAACAATCAATATGAAGTATGATCCAAATCATAAAATATATTTATATTTTATAATAAGATTTTAAAATTAATTAATAGAAAATACATATATTGAAAAGAGGAATCACGATTTTAAAATAAAATTTAATTTTATTATTTTTAAAAAGGACACAAAAATACATGATTTTAAATAAATAAATAAATAAAATCAACATGAGTAGCCCAATGCTAGACCATATCCTTAAAAAATAAAAACAAAAAGAAGAAAAAACATTAGCCAGTTGCTCCCATTTTAAATAATCCTAAGTTTCTATCAACAATCCAATGATCTCATATTTCTACCAATTTTTCATTATTAAGGTAGTTATCCATAGTTTTCACATCATAATTAACTCACTATCTCTCACTATATAGCTATTTATTAAAATATAAAGATAAATTATTGTTTAATCTATGAGATTTTACCTAATTAATTAAATAGTTCATATATTATTTTTAAATAACTACTTAATCCCTTAATTTTGGTTGTCTACTGCAACGCTGCCAGCTAGTGTCAATTGTAACCGCTGACTGCCTTTTGGAAGACAATGGCTATATAATTTTTTTAGTTATTATTTTTTTTAAGGGTAAAATACTATTTAGTCCATAAGATTTAACAAAATTAATATTTGAATATCTATATTTTTAGAAAATAACTATTAGATATTTGATTCCGTCATAATAATTAATCATTCCGTCTATTTGGCCATTAAATATTATTAAAAAGATGAAAATACTACTAATTTTTCATCAAATTTTCTTTTTCATATTATTTCATTAAAACCTATTTCAATTTTTCTTCACTTTTTTTCACAATCAAATCCTCATTTCTCCACATAATTTCACTAATCACGATACCCACACACAAATTTTACTTCCTTTAATTTCAACAAACCCAAAATTTATACAATTAAATAATTTATTAATTAAGCACAAAAAAAAAAAAAAAAAAAAAGAAAAAACATCACAGGATAAAGAAAAAAAAATATTTGAATGTGAGTTTTTTATAAAGGAAAATAGAAAGAAAATAAAGGAAAAAATATAAAGGTTGAAGATGAGGGTATTTTGGGAAAATAATTTATTTTTTATTTAATTTTTATTTTTTTTAACAGAAAATTTGAAAAAAAACCGACATAATGATCAATTATTATAACTGAATGAAACCTTAGAAACTTAATAGCTAATTTCTAAAAGTGCAGGGATCCAAGTGTTAATTTCGCTAAATCTCAAAAACTAAATATTATTTTATCTTTTTTAAAATTACTAAAATAACCTTAATAACAGTAAAATATTACTAATTTTAAAGGGTATTTTAGAAAAAAATAGGAATGCCTATATTAACATTTTATTTATTATTTACTTCGGAATCTCTTAATTTTTTTTAATTTCTATCAATCTCTCAAAATTATTCTCTCAATTAGCATTTAAATTCTCGATTAATTTATTTTTATTATCTTCTCAATTATTTTAATTTTTATTTTATAGTTATATTAGCATTATTGCTTTTTTTACTTTATATTTTTTTATATTCAAAAACTTTATAATGACAAATAAAAATGTAAATACCAATAAGGATAAAAGTTTAATTGATAAATTCATTAATTCACATCATTTTCATGAAGATTGAGAATTTGATATTAATATTGATAACCAAATTAAAATAAATCATATTATTGGAAAGTATATACCACACAAGAAAGCTTTCAAATAAACTAAGAAGATATTGGAGGCTTAATTCATATAAATTAAGTTCAAGCCCTTATATAATTTTTTTAATAAATCTAGTTCCAAATCGTATTGAAATTGTAACACCCTAGCTTAAAGATTTAGAACATAAGTTTAAAAGGGCAAATCTAAGGGGATTTCTTATTTGTTTGTATGTTATGTATAATGCATGATTTTACTTAAATTGAATGAATATGCATGTTTTAAACAGTTTTACACATGTAAAAGTACATCAAAAGTTGTTAGGAAGAAATTGAAAGAAACTTAAAATTTTGTGAACTGGAGTCAAAATAGTCATTTTGCACCCCTTCGAGTTCTTATGGAATTATCACTATATTTAGAAGTAGAAAATGATTTAAGGGAATGTAAATGATGTTATTTAGTTTATTTGAAGATTTGATGAAAAAATAAACCCGATTGAAAATTGTATTAGGTAAGCTCCTCAATTGAGGTACTTGAGGTGCTTCGGTTGCACTAAGGGCATTATAGTTTTTTCTTTTGAGATATGGAATTATACTATGTATGCAACCTTATGACATTAGTTTATACTTGATTAAATCTAGCCATTGGATCAAATGATGATGAAATGGACGGTTGGATTAGTAGGTTGCAAATTTTCTATCTTAAGCATAATACATTGGATTTTTGCCATTGGTTTTTGATTTGGTGTGGCAAATGTATGTATTAGCCACCAATATTGACTTTGGATGGACAAATAGCATTAAAGTAAGCAAAATGAATGGTTGGATGGTTAGGTTTCACCAAAATTACCATGAAACCTTAACCATTTGATCAAACTTTTGATATTTTGAAAGATATTTCCCACCACTTCACCATTTTCATCTTTATTAAACTTTAAAGTTGCAGAAATTCCGATTGTTCATCATACAAGTTTCGGCCAACCTAAGCAAACCACCAAAATTATAGTTTTCTTCCATTTTTGGATGGAATTAGACTAATTCCTACATTGTAAACACGAATCTAACTTTAAATTCTTAAGAAAAACTCATTTGGACAACTAATTAATTCAAAGAAGTTTTTGAAGAATTTTTGGTAAGTTGTTAGTTTTGAAATTCTTTTGATTCCATTAAGTTCATATGATATTCCTTGATGTTTATTAGTGATTAGAATCAATTTTGTATGGTTAGAATTCAATTTGATGGATTGAAACCCTAATAGGAAAATTTTGGAATCAAATTGATGTTTTGATGTTTTCTTTAGTTCAAATGATGTTTAAATGATGCATATGATATGAATTTGTAGTTAAATGGAAGAAACAAAGTCATTTGGTTAAAAAAAAAAAAGAAAAAGAAATGGCCAAAATATAGGATGAAGAACACATTGTGTGATTTTGATGTTTAATTGATTTTAAAGGTGTAAATGATGTGTATTTGATGTAAATAACATGAATTAATGGTTAAAAGTTT
>CANXYC010167962.1:0-37520 GCA_948193065.1 Aleurites moluccanus | reverse complement strand
AACACGATGACAAACTTGTCCAAGAATGGCCCGAACACCCTATTCATCAAATCCATGAATGCAGCTGGTGCATTAGTCAACCCAAATGGCAACACTAAGAACTCATAGTGTCCATATCGGGTCCGGAATGCCGTCTTCGACACATCCTCATTCCGAATTCTCAACTGATGGTATCCCGATCTCAAGTCTATCTTGGAGAAATGACTTGCACCTTGCAGCTGATCAAACATATCATCAATCCTCTGCAAAGGATACTTGTTCTTGATATTCACCTTGTTAAGCTGCCTGTAGTCTATGCATAACCTCATAGAACCATCTTTCTTCTTCAAAAAAGAGTACAGGTGCTCCCCAGGGTGAACTACTGGGTCTAATGAATCCCTTGTCAAGCAAATCTTACAACTGAGTCTTCAACTCCTTCAACTCTACTGGTGCCATACGGTAAGGAGGAATAGAAATCAAACTTATGCCAGGTAGCAACTCTATACCGAATTCTATCTCTCTATCCGGTGGCAACCCAGGTAATTCTTCAAGAAATACATCGGGAACTCATTGACTATAGGAATCTGCTCCATACTCTTCACTTCCTTATTAGTATCCTGAACGTATGCCAAATATCCTTGGCAACCCTTCCTCAACAATTTCTTTGCACCAATGACAGATATCACATTATACGGTGCTTCACTCTGCTCCCCTTGGAACTCAAATTCCTCACCCGAATGTGGCTTAAAAATAAGCTTCTTCCCATTACAATCAATAATGGCATAATGATTGGACAACCAATCCATGCCCAAGATCACATCGAATTCCAACACTGGAAACTCAATCAAATCTGCATCCAAACTCTTGCCACTTATGCTAACTACACAAGATGGATAGGATTTCTGAACCTCAATCTCTTCGTCCAAAGGAGTAGACACAATCAACACATTCTCAAGTAAAACACAAGGCGCATGCAACCTCTTAGCAAAGCAGGATGATACAAATGAATGTATAGCTCCCGAATCAAATAAAACTCTAGCATTCAAGGCTTGAATCAGAAGAATACCTGTAACCACAATATTAGATGCTTGAGCTTCAAGTTGTGCCAAGGCAAAAACTCTCCCTGTGCCTCTACCAATCAAAGCTGATCCAGAAGCTTGAGACTCATGCTGACCTGATCCTCTACCAGCTTCAGTAGCTCTGCCCAAAATACCTCTACCTCCTCCTGGCTGCTGACCCATGCTCCTTTCTCTGCTCATCTGGACCGTAGCCTGAGAAGCCGGATGTCTAACTTCAAAAGAAGGCCGTGGACAATCCATAAGAAAATGACCATGCTGTCCACATCCATAGCATGCACCTGATGCATAAAATCAAGGTCCTCTTTGAAGCTTGTTGCAAGTAGGACAAGAAGGATTTGTCCTAGGTGGCGCTAAACTTGCTGCACTGTAGCTCACTGGAGAAACAAGTCTGGAGGGATTCGGCCTCTGCTGAAATCTCCCTGATGGCCCTCTAAATCCCCCTCTAGCAACCGACTGGGGCACAACATTTATACTCTTCACCCCACTGTCCTGCCTAGAAAAGCTTCCAATCTTAGCCTTTTTCTTCTCTTCTCTCTCGGATCTGGCTTCCATTTCTCTGTTCTTAATCACTTTTGCCTTATCCACTAGCTTGGAATAGGAATCAAACTCAAGAGCAGCCAATACTTTAAACAATGGAGCCACTAGTCCCCTACGAAATCGTTGAATCCGCGCTGCTTCTGAAGGCACAAGGGTTGGAGCAAACTTACTCAGCTGGATGAACTTCTTTGCATACTCAGATACTGTCATACCTGGAGTCTGAACCAACCTCTCAAACTCCATAGCCTTAGCATCCCTAACACTCTCCGGTAGAAATTCATCAAGAACCATTTCTCTGAACCTCTCTCAGGATAATTCTTCATTATCTTGAAGCATACCATAAATGCTTCTCTTGAACCAGTCCTTCACTTCAGCCTTCATTAGATACCCAGCAAACTCAATAGCTCTCCTATCCAAGATCCTCAAAATCTGAATCTTCTCTTCTATCTCTTCCAAGAAATCTGTAGGATCTACCTCACCTCGATACTTTGAAGGCTTTAGCTTCAGAAACTTCTCAAAGTATACCTCCTCAATTTGATGTACCACTGCAGGCGGGGGTGGAGGAACTGGAATCTCTGGAACTACTTGAATAGGAGGAACCGGCTGCTACCTCTGCTGAGTAATGAACTCAGCTAATATCTCATAGTTCCTCTGCAGCTGATCTAACTGCTGCGCCATATTAGCCACATTCACTGGTGGCATAGGAGGAACCTCATCTCCTCCTACTGAACCTTCCTCGGAAGGCACTTCCCTCCTAGGACGGCCTCGACCTCATCTTCTTCCTCTACGTGCAGGCATCTCGATACTGATAAGAAGAACAAACACATCAGACTCACTACGCACACTTAACGTAGATATACATATCAAAGGAAGACACAATTGGACGAGACATGATCCTATACTCCGTAGTTATCTTAATCAACACTTATACTAGTGCTCATGCATCTCTATTTATCTTATATATATTAAGGATTGTAAACCTAGTGCTCCGATACCACCTCTGTCACACCCCAACTCCAGTGGTGCAACGGTTTTAGGGCAAAGGTAGGCTTAAAGCCACCCTAAACCCATAGAACTCACAATTTATAAATCTCATCAACATTAAATAAATTGCAATAACATATATTATCTTACATCTTATTGAGTCCATACATATAAATAAAACCAATTACATCTTTCTATATCATTTCATATCTTTCTCTTTTTCCTTAATGATCAAAAAGAGACATCTCTCATCAGAGAGGAACAAGAGTATCCAAAGGATAACATTCATAAATCAAAATATTCTAGTATCCCCAAAAGACTAACTACGGAGCTCTAGAGTACACTCCAATACACATTGTATCTTAATACCATTAATAAATATACATAATATCTCAAAATAATAATTACAATGAAGCTTCTTTGAGTGAATAAATCAAGAAGCTCGGTACTCTCTATTAGCTCCTTCACGAGCTACACAATCACCTGAAATCCACAGAAGAGCAGTGAGCCTTAAACTCAGTAAGATATGAACATTATGCAATAAGAATTTAATATTGAATCATACTTATGAACAAATAATTTATACATATAGGTATGAAAGAAGTCATAAGCTTTTATTTGAAAGAAATACGGGTCTTTTAATGAATTGGCTATATCAAATCATGTAAAATTCAAATCATGGTTCATATTTAAAACAAAGAATGCTCACAAAGTATGGCATTATCAAATCTCATCTGGTAGAACTGATCACATATCATAACATACGCATCGGTAGCCTTGCTACCTCAACGTGCACACATGCTTGGCCAGGCATGCGCCTAGAGCTTTTGGCCCCCTCTAGGTGGAACACCGATAAAAACTCTATCGGTTGGGCTCCCAAAGTGCACAATGGACCAATGAATTTACGCTCATTAGGAAAAGCGTTCTATCCATGGGTCATGGGTATCAAATCATAAAAGTATATCGGTCGCAAGACCATCATCATATATTATTATCCAAACTGGGTTCACAAGCAAGAATACATGGACTTGATCCAAAAATATTGATCAAGCCATTCACATTGTTCAAGTATATATATATATATATATATATATACAATAAGAAAATCAACATAAGGATATTTTGATCATTTTTAATTCCAACGAACAATAATCAAATGGGATGTTCATACTTACCTCTTACACAAATTTCTCTTAATTTCTCCTGAGCAATTCTGCCACTTAATCCCTCAATAAATTTTGAATTTCTCCTCCTAAGAAATTCCCAAATATACAAAAATTAGGGTTTCTCCAAACTAATAATATTCCACATGATTTCCCATTAATCTAATTATTTTAGAATTTCTATTCTTAATTTCCAACAACAATTCTATTTATTTCTTAAAGAAAACTGCATTAAATTTTCGGAGTTACTGTTCACAGCATCTCAACCTCCAAATTTCTCCCACATTAATTATCATTAATTGCTTCAGATCACTAGCAATAATTTTTATATACCTAGAATTAATTATCCTAACTTATAGACTTAAATAAATCCAAAGAAATAACTTAGGAAGAAAATTTACCTTATTTTCTCCAAACTGAGATTTCTGCAAAATACTACTCAAATTGATGATTCTGCCTTAATATAGACTAATCTAGAAATCTATTGTATTAATCTAGGTATTAATGCCTTATAATATAAAATGGAATAATCTGAGACAAAGACTAAAACTTTTGGTGAAAGAACGAAAGAAAAATCGTGAAACGCTACTGGGGTTACTGGGGGTTAAATAGGCTTCTGCCTAGAAACACGCTGACCAGCTCGCCTCACCAGACCTGCCTCGGCAAAGCCACCTCGTCTAACCAGCTCGCCATTCTTGATCCGGCAATGCTGCCTAGTACGCATATGCTACCTCGCGTATGCTGCCTCGCCAGACTCTCCTCGCAACTCTTCCTCGCATATGCCACCTCGGCAATGCTTCTTCGCCTCCTCACTTCTTTGCGAACTGCCACTTCGCACATTCTCTCTTCGCACAAAGCCTCTTCGTCAAAGCTCTTCGCCTAAGATCTTCGCCAAACTCACTTCGCCACTTCTCCATCACGCTACCTCGCATTACCATTCTGCAAAATGCCTTCCCGCAATATGCTGGCTTGCCCCAAAAATTCTTCTAAGTTAAACTCTTGTCTGAACATCTCTTACTTATCCAGCTCGCAAATGAGCTACAATTATCCAAACTCCCTAATTCTTTTTGTCACTTAAAATTAATAGGCAGGAACACAACATATCAAAATTTCAAAATAAAATAACCAACACACAGGCCGTAGTGACTCTTTAAAAGTCACCCAGACTCCTCCCTTAAAATCTGATCGAACAACCTTGATACAAATTACTCTCCACTGAGATATACTTATCCAAAAATTCTGAAATTTTACATTCATCATCTCAACATACAAAGGAACATTTTTCATGTTCATAACTTCAGCTAATTCTGCCTCAGCCATTCCCAGTATTCCAAACAGACACTGCATCCCTGCAGAAATTCTCAACCAGACCAGCCTTGCTCAACTAGACATAACTCATCACATACACAGAATTTTATCAAACCATTTTACATAATTATAGCTAAGACATAAATTAACAACTTTTATGTTTTATACTTTACCAAATTATGTTTTTAAAAAAATGAAATGATCATCACTAAATTCTGCAACATCCAAAACAAAAGTTTCTGAAATTCTCAATATTCTCATTAAAATTTAATAAATTCTCCAAACATACAAAATCAATAAATACACTATAAAATGGCAGATATTACATTAAGTGACAAAAATAATTGAGGAGTTTGGATTTCTGTAACTCATTTGCAAGCTGGTTTAGTGTGAGTTTACGAGGAAGGTTTTCCAGCTCGACAGAAATAGATAGCGTGAGCTGACTCCTCAATTTAGAGGTAGATAGAGGCTGATCAAGATGAAGAGGTAAACATGAAAGTTGTAGCCCTATGTGTCTAATTTAACTGAAAAAAATAATTGAGATATTTGGACTTCTCTATCTCGCTTGCAAGCTATTTTAGTACGAAAGGTGGCTGGAGAGGCAGGACTCCAGCTCGTCAAAATGGAAAACACAGTGAAGCAAGTCCAATTTTAAAAATTCACCATAAAATGAGTTGGACACCTTTTTAGCTGAATTTTGGATATATGGTATCCCCAGATGTCTAGTTTAAGTGGCAACAAAAAGTGAGAATCTAACTCAATATTGAGTTGGATTAGTGAGAGTTGCCGAGGAAGGATTGGCAAGGAAGAATTTGGCGAGGAAGGATTGGCGTGGAAGGATTTGGTGAGGAAGGATTTAAGTGAGGCAATAGCCTATTTAAAAGAGAAATAGTAGCCATTTTTGCATTCACGATAACTTTTTCTCTTTTCTTTCTTTCTTCTTCATTTCTTCTCCTATCTCTCTCCAATCTATTCCATTTGATTTCTATGGTATTAATACTCAAAATTAATGCATTAAATCATTAAATTAACACATTCAAATGTTTCAATCATCATTTTTAAGTCAAGATCCTTCAAGAAATCATTTTTGAGGAAATAAGGTAATTTTCTCCAAACTTCATTTTCTTTTTAGATTAAGATTCTTGGTAGTTAGAATAGTTATTTATGAGTTATATAGAACCTATTATGAGCATTTAAGGCTATTAATTATGGTTAATATAGAAGATATAAGAATTTATGAATTTTTTATGAATAGTGATGTGAACAGTAATTATGTTCTTAATTTTCAAATTTTATTTAAGAGATGAATTAAATTGAGGTTAGGAAACAATAATAGAGACTCTAAGATAGTTAAAATTATAAGAAATCATATTATGTATTATTAATTGAGAAAACCCTAATTTATAGAATTTAGGGATTTTGATTAGGCTTGGACAATTCAAGGAATTAATGAGGATTTTCATTTAATCAAGTGTTGAACTTAATTGTGGAAAGTTTTGCTAAGTGGTAAATTATGAAATACATTAATGTATACTTTCTCCTTATGAAATGAATTGTTAAATATTCATATACATTCTTTATGATATGAAATTCTTATTTGATAACCTTCTTAATGTAATCACTTAATATATAAGAATGACTTGATTTTTTTTTTCTTGGACCAAGATCATGAACGAGCCTTTGATACAAATGTTAAATGGTCTCTTGACCAATACGAATTTTTTGATATAACAAAAATAATATCCAAAATAATTACATTCAAGCTTCTTGTGAAGAAGAAGTCAATAAGCTCTATCCTCTGGATTAGATCTCTCTCGAGCTACATTAGCACTCGAAACTACAGAAGAGGGGCGAGCCTTCAACTCAATAAGATATGAGCAACATTAACGCTTTAGGTTAATCCAAGAATTTGAGTATCAAATCAGGAACATATACATATACATATACTTGGGCATGAAAGAATCTTAAACTTATACTTGAAAAAGAACATTAGTGCTTATAACAAAAAGCACTATCAAATCATATCATAAATTAAATCATGGTTCTTAATGCTTGCGAAGGGTGGCATTATCAAATCGCATATAAGATAGAACTAATATCATATCATAGCGTATCAGTAGCCTTGCTACCTTAACGTAACACATATGCTATATGCCTAGAGCTCGTGGCCCTCTCTAAGTGGAACACTGATAAAAATCCTATCAGCTGGGCTCCCATTATGTACATGGATCAATAAATTTACTCTCATTGAAAAAATCGTTATATACATATGTATATCAAAGGATCATTATATGGATATGGTTTATGAGATAGATAGATATGAAATAGTTTTGATTTATATGGATGGTACTTGTAGACTCTCACTTGTTCCATATTGATGTTAGAATTGTCTTTTGATCGGTAGGGAACAAGTGGAGATGTCATGTTATATAATAATGATTTATGAGATATGATGTTTTGCATTGGATAAGTGTATGTTATTATGTATGAGATAGGTTTAGTTAAGGGTTCTACGTGTTTATGGTGGCTTTATGCCTACCCTTACCTTAGGACCGTCGCACCGGTGGTGTTGGGGTGTGACATAAGATAACTGCTCACGAAAATTATTAATATTCTCCTGTATTTAAAAATTGAAGTTATCAGAATTTATCACACAAAATTCATAATTAAAAGCACTTAAATATAATATTTATTTAACATAGGTAATAACATGAACCCTTCGTGATCTCATGTCAATAAATATTTGCCCATCGTATTTCTTTGTGTCTGTATGGATCAAAAACTCAACGGGCAGTATTGGACGTCCCAATCTCTCAACCTATTAATAACAACATATATATTAAGATAACATTTGATTAAATTTAGGCGTTAAAATTAAATAGTACTATTGATTTAAATATTACCATTTGTCTGCTATGTTGTATATGGGATAACGATCCACCAGTATGTTTGGATGGACTGACTCCTAGACCTCCAGTCTCTAACAATATGTTATGGCTGCTCTGTTCAAAAAGCCTCATGAATTCTAGATAAACTCAATATCTATGTCATTTAAACTATGTGTCATCCCCTATCCATATTGACTTCTGCTTCTGCTTCACCTCATTTAACATATCTTTATACCGCAATACAACCATCTTAAAAGAATGTTGTATAAACTAATGCATATATAGCCTCCTCCCACTAACATTGTTTTTTTAAATATTTAACCAACATTTAACTATTGGTAAAGTTATCAATATTTTTATATAAATAGTCAAAATGATAAAAAAAATAATTATCATTACTAACATAATAATAATAATACTGAAATTTCGACAAAATCTTCCCTATAATATGAATGTCTAGCTGTTGAAATCAATAATTTATAACATACAAATAATTCAATATTCAATAATACTTTCAAATATATAAAGCTAAATTATTTGCTAATTTTAATTTATAATTAACCTATCATATATATTATATATCATAGTTCACATAATAAAATTTTATAAAAATTTTGGTGGAATCTCCTCTATAATTATAATATTCATCTCATGCAAAAAATTAAATTAAAATATGTCAATTAAATTGCAATTATCAAACCATCCAACCACACATACTTAGCTCAATATTGCCACATTTAGGCATCAATTACATCTCATTTGCCTTATCAACTACAAATTCAATGCATTACACTTTATTTAATAATTATAAACTTCAAGCATTTTAATTCAAGCATTTTATTTGTCATACCTGAACTCAGTCCAATAAAAGTCCTTCATCGATTAGGTTACTTTCTTCCAAATGTAACCCTCTATGTCTATATCCTGGAAAATCTTTTGTATTATACGAGAGTAACGATCATATGGATCCAAATTAAAAAAAAAAAAAAAAAAACCATGGATAAGCAAATACATATAATTTATAAGTTTGTGAAATATATTATAATATATTAACATACCTCCCATAGGTCACCGTAATCTAAAGTCACTCATGAAAGGGTGGTACCCTATATGCATCATCAGCATCAAGACTAGGTGGATCTCACGATATAACAGCTTTGGATGATAGGACAGTGGGTACATAAGTGGTAGGCGATGTAAAAGTGGTGGGTGGTGCGAAAGTGGTAGGCGGTGCAAAGATGGTGGATGGTGCAATAGTGGTAGGTGGGGCAACAGTAGTGGTGGACGGTATACATATGGTGGACTGAACAACTGAAGATGGCGTTGATGAAGATGAACCAGCAGTAGCTTGCAGCAATGGAGGCAGTGCAAGAAATTGTGTCTGATAGGATGACGTAGCAGTGTCAATACTAGGACAAGCTATTTGTGTACTAAGTGGAGCTATCTGTTTGGTTGATACATCATACATATCAGTGAACAAACTCTTTCTATGTAAGATGCAACTTCATGGTATCCATATCAAAGAAATTGCGATTTGTACAATTTTTATTATAACATGGACATCTTTGTCCATAAATTAAGACTGAGATGTAGCAAATTCTATAAACTCATTTACACCATCTAAGAAGTCCATGCACAAAAGACCATCCTTAATCTAGAATATATCCATTCTCTATCTGATCGTATATTTATGTCTTGTAAACTATCAACTGTGAATATAATGTGCTTATTTATAAAATAATTATCACTTTTTATATTTCAATGTATTTCTTTTATGTCATTTATAATGTAATGTTATCTCCTTATCTCTCCATTCTTATAAGTTAAGAATCTAATCCATTTAAAACTCATTGCTATATAATCATATAAATATATTTTATAACATACTTCTGATGAGAATTTGACAGCATCTCCTTATAATTCTCTAAATGCACTAATTGAAAAATATCATTTATTGGCACATTTTCAATATGCATTTAGAGAATAAATAGGAGACATAGCTTTTGAATCTTCAAACTATTTTATGATATAGAATATAATCAATAAGTTACAATAGACAATGAATTTTTTAAACTATCCAACATAGACAATTCATAACCTTTCATTATCCGATGAGAAGAATATCAAACGAGTAACTACAGTTATCCCTTAAACAATTAAATTTTTTAACTATACAAAGTAATTTATATTTATTTGTATATTTTTATTGTTAATACTTTAACTTAAATTAATTATATTGTGATAACATAAAATAATTATCATACATCAAAATTAATAAGATAAAAAAATAAATGCACAATTTAACCAAATATTAAATATTAATAGAATTATAGTTGGAGGATATTGATAAATATTTTTTTCTTTTTATTATTTATCTTCTCTAAATATAATTTTTTGAAATTATGTATTTATAATTTTAATTATCTATGTGTTAATCTTCTTTTTTTAGAAATTAATATTTAAGTTAATAAATAAATAATAAGTTAATTTTTCAATCAATTATATAAATTTATCATAATTTGGAATATTTATATATTTTCTCTAAATATTATTGTTTTGAAGAGTTGGAATGTTAATTATTATTAATCTATATTTATAATTTAACATATAATTTTGTATATTTTTATAATAGTCCTTTAAATTTATTGGCTTAAATATGATATTGATATGATCATATCTGTTTAATTCATTTAATTCTAATAATTCAACATATTTGATGATTTAATAATTATATGAAAATTTTTTTTATCTATAAATTTGCTTTTATATTTACATTTATTATGTCAAGTCTAATTAAAATATATGTAACATTATTAAAATTATACCTACAACTTTTTAATTTAAATAGTTTGTATAATTTATTACATTTATATTCATTGGCTACTTGTATTTATTTAACTTTATTATATTAAAATGTTATCGGTAAATGTATTTATTTAATTCATTATGCAATATATATTAATTATTTAACTAAATTTTGACCAAATAAAATGTAAATATAGACATTAAAATTTTATATTTTCTTTATAATATTTTGATAATGGTTGAATAATTAATTTAACATGTGATTATTTTGATTGATTAAATGAAATTGGTTAAATTAATGTTTAGGTTTAGATGCATGATTAGGTTAGGTAATTAATTAAATTTGGTAACTTGATTGATCAATTAAAATTGACAAATTGATTAGTTAATTTTATGAATTGATTAGCTACATAAGAAATTAATTAATTGCAAATGATGAATTAATTAAATTTTGATTATTTGGTCGTTTTAGTTTTTTATCAAATTAATTGATTGATAATTTTTATCACTTGACTAGTTAATTAACATGAATTGATTAATGAAATAATTGATTAGTTGCAATTTGGATCATTTTGCATAAGTTAACTAATAATTTTGAATTTAATTTTTATTTTGCATAGAAAAATTATTTAAGATTAGTAGATTTTTTCGTTAACTAAATATTTTGTTACCTAATAATTTGAATTTAATAGATTTTAAAAGATTATAATATATTTGATTTTAATTATTTTTGTTAAGATAATAATTTATTTAGAAATAGTTTAATTTGATTTGGTTTTAAATAATTGGAAAGATTTTGATAAAATTAACTTTGTTAAGATTGTTTTAAATTCTTGTTTATTGGTTATGATTTAGTTGGGATATTTACTTATTTTTTAAGTTTAATTTAATTTAAATAATTTTTAATTTTGATTAATTGGTTAGATGCATTAGTTTAATTTCAATAGTTCAATTTCAATGGTTTTAAACATCACAAATATACAACATAAACCTTAAATATTATACAACAATAAACATAAAAAATAAACAGAATTTATTCAACATTAAATAACAAACAAAATTATTCAACAATTGTTTGATTTATTTCAACAATTATACACAAATATTATACAACATACAACATCATTTAATTTAAATTAATTAAACAAAATAAAAATAAAACAGAAAATAATTAAAAAAATTAACATAGCTGAGACTCACTAGCACCGACGGCAAGAAATCAAGAGGAAGGAGAGAGCTGGGTGACCGACTGGAAAGAGGGAGGCAGCAGGAAATCGATCCGACCAAAGTTGGATGTGACCGCCGGTAAGAGGAGCTTTGACGGAGAAGAACGACGATGGTCGGGAGGAGAAAAACCAAAGAAAAAGAAATCAAATGCAAAAAGAAAAAAAAAAACATAAGACTTACCTGAGCTTGAATAGTGATGACTACCCTAAATGCAGAATACCGACAAAAAAAGAGGGAAGAGGGAACTGGGAGAGGAGAGAGCGCGAAAGTTTTTACGTCCATTTAGGTTCTGTTTATATTAACAATTTTTCGACGAATTACCGACGAAACTTAAGTCCACATGTCATTCAAAATTCATTGGCATTTCGTCGGTAACCAAAACGAGACGTAAAATATTCGTGCTTATTTTTTATTGGTAATTAATTGCTAAATTATCGGTAAATTTAGGCACGAGAAAATCTCGTCATATTTGCTGATAACTTTAATTTGTCGATAATTACTGATTAATTTTTATCGGTACATGGTCGACAAAGCAGAGAACTTATATATATCTACATTTTGTCGATATATAATTGATTTTTTATAATGATTGCCCGGCTTTTCTTATCCCACCTCGAAGCCAAACGAATGACGAAGTTATAATTGTTATTTTTAAATGGATCGAGTTTGCGTTTTATAAAATCAGCCAAAGCAGATAATTATCATCTCTAACAATAGACATTGAATAATAAGGCCACCACAACATTGAATAATCACCCCATCCATTTAAACAAGTTTTTGCGTTCTCGTTGCATGAAATTAGGAAAAAAAAATGGCACTTAGTAAGAATATCGTAGGAGTTATGTACGACTATGGGTAACCCTATGACAAATATTGAATATAGATAGTTAATTATAAAATATCACATAGGTTAATCTTATTATGTATTATTTTGATATTTTATCTGTCTTAAAATAAAAATTCTTATCATAAAATACATGAGAAAAAGTTTTTTATTTATTTTAATATTTTTAATTTATTTATTATTTTAATTTCTCTTTATCTTTTTTTCACATTTTATATTTTTTAATTTATATTTATATTTTTAATATATTTTTTAATAAAAATATTATTATAATATTAAAATAAAATATAATCTGTATTAAAAAAGAAGAGACAAGAAAAAAATTAAAGCATTGTAAGATGAAGGGAATATATTTTAGAAATTAGTTATTAGTTAGATATAAATCTTCTTTTTTTTTATCAATGCCATCATAAAAATTATTGGTACGTAAAACTCACTCGCTATACGATTCGCTGGGACTAGTCACCGTAAACAAGCTAAAACAGAACACTGGCTATATAGCTCCTTCTTTCTTTCCCTGTCCTTGGGTTGTTCCAAAACTCTCTCGTCATGTCGGTCTTCAAAATCCTTTTTCGATTTCTTCGTCGAAAGAATTGAAATTTATCACAGAATCATCAATTTTTTATTGGGTATCAAGAAATTTTGGCCAAATCGTTTCATTGACTTGAGACTAAAAGGAAGGTTGTAATTATGGCTCAAGCAGTTGAAGAATGGTACAAGCAGATGCCTATAATCACCCGCTCGTATCTCACAGCAGCTATTGTAACCACCATCGGTTGTTCCTTAGATGTATGTTTCCTCTTCTTCCCCTTTCTCCTTTATTATGAGTTTTTTTTTTTTTTTTTTTCCTAATAGGGTTGAATATTTGCTTGGATGAAAAGGGGTTTTTGCATTGATTATATAATGGTTGATAATTTTGTTTCTAGGCAAATGTGTATTATTGTTTTAAGCTGATTATTACTGGGCTTAATTTAATTTTTCGAATTGTAGCCATTCACTTTTCATTTTCAATGTGGAGTTGTTATGTACTTCTCCTTATTGCTCAAATTTTATTGCCTTTAGTTATTACTTTGGATTTTTGTAATGTTGCATTAGTTGTTTATCTTATATCGTATCAATGATTAGGCCTTTTGAATTTTTTGTATTTGGCGCACGAGCCATCTTTGCTTAGATTTTAGGCGATTCACCAGGAAGTTCAATACGTTTATTGTGGCCTGCCTCTAGGATCAGAACCCTTACTTGCCATTGCCAACCAGGCTACCCCTAGGGTTTGGTTCTAGTGAGTTTGACTAGTTCATTCTGGTTTCATATTTTTTTTTATTTTTATCCTGTACATTTTCGGATTAACATTGCAATTTCAATTGGATTCTGTTTGATTTCTTCCTGTTATAATTTTGATCCTTTGATGGTGTAATTGGAGGTGTGAAAGCTTTAACAACTAGTTCTTTTTCCTATTCTTCGGTTTTGGCAGATAATATCTCCTCATAATCTGTACTTGCATCCTATACTTGTGGTTAAGAATTATCAATTCTGGCGTCTCATCACCAATTTCCTGTACTTCCGGAAAATGGGTATGTTTTAAACTTTGAGCTTTAAATGATTTATGTGTGCAGTGGTGTTATTATGGGAATGAGTATAATATCATGAAAAGTGTGTAATAGTATGCTGCTTTTTTTAATCATCTCTAGTTTCAAAATTAGATAAGTATCATTCCTCTATAAATATGTGTACATTTAGCTATTCACTTTTTCGTTATGATAACTAACATGTTTATGCAATCAAATCTCTGTTGAGATTTATGATCTGTAAATATGTTCACCTGGATATTATTTTTGGTGCATTAAGGGATGGAACATAGGTTATGAATCAACTTATTTAAAATTTTGGTCCCCCTGAATTCTGAAAGATGAGCCTTTTGAGCCCCCTTGTAAAGTGGCCTTTGTGGAATTGAAGGTCCAATATTTGCCTTCATAACAGAGATTTTCCACTATAAATGAATATGTAAAGTCTGCTTGCTAATTCTAGTGTATGGATTGTACAAATAGCAAACTCATGTTAAGGCAATTCATTGTGAGTGTTGCAGCAGAATGCCTGATGAAGTGCATTAGAAATGACATATAGCAGAGCTAGGTTTTGTCCTTCCCACTTCCAATCTCAACATCAACAATAGCAAAGTTTAAATATTTAACCGCATTCGCTGAGGTTTTATTCTTTAAGAATACCTTTGCATCCTGATTTTTAAATATTCAAGTGCATTTGCTGAGGTTTTATTCACTGGTAGCACTTTTGCTTCCCGATTTTAATATAAATTCACATTTTCTCAATCTATATTTCATGAGTTACAAGTTTCATTTGGTTTGAAGTTTTGGGTAATCATGACTAGATAAAATTTTAGTTTTTGAAGTTATTTGGGTGAATGATCCCAATGACTGCCTTGGTAGTGTCCTTCCAATTGTGCTATGAATTGTGTTTGAATCTTTTTTCTGGTTTCAGATCTAACATAATTCACTCATATAATGACTTATATCATATGCTAATTGTTTTTTACTTGCTTCGTTTTGGAGTAATGCTCCATATTGGTTTGATATTATACATCCTAACTGTAGTGTTGATAATATTGTCAAATATATATATAGAAGTATAGAACCTTACATCTTCAAGCGATTGAAATCAAACCGCAGATAATATTTAAAAGGTTAGTTGACTGCCCACCTATTGCAAGTTGCATAGGTGCTGTGATTATTTTAAAACTGTGCTTAATATTGTGTTAATCCATGTTAGAAGTATTAGTTTGCAGGGTGTATGGAAAGAAATTACTGTATTTGATTGTTTATAGCATATGCCATCTTGCTCTCGTTAGGTGTCAAGAATTAAATCTCAGAAATTTCCCTAGGGCACTTTTGATAAGTCATGCATACGCAAGACAACACATGCATGAGAAATGTATGGTGCTGTTTGAATTGCCTCATGTAACCCCTTAGCACAACTAACTATATTACCCTTTATTTTTTTCACTGCAAAGCACCAAGGATTCCTTTTAGGTGAAAGTCTTTCATTCATCTTTTTATCATTCTACATCAAATTGCTTAGATCATGGCAAGTATCGAGTTGCAAATTCTGATTCGCATAGTGTATTGTATTGAAGTTAATTCTTTAACTCCAATTTCTGTTATTTTTAATGCGGTTCTTCATTGTACCAGACCTGGACTTTTTGTTCCACATGTTTTTTCTTGCTCGATACTGCAAACTTCTTGAGGAGAACTCTTTCAGGGGGAGGACTGCAGATTTCTTTTACATGCTCTTATTTGGTGCCACTGTTTTGACTGGCATTGTTCTTGTTGGAGGGATGATACCTTATTTGTCAGAATCATTTGCGAAAATCATATTCCTTAGCAATTCATTGACATTCATGATGGTTAGTAAGTCTTTGAGTACCTGCAACATGTTACTGTTGGTAACTTCTTTTAAGTGACTTTTTACCTAAGCCTCTTTTAACATTTTCATCTCTACAGGTTTATGTCTGGAGCAAGCAAAATCCTTATATCCATATGAGTTTCTTGGGCCTCTTTACTTTTACAGCAGCTTACCTACCATGGGTGAGTTAGATTCCCATTGTGCCTCAGGTTTTTATGTTTATATGATTAAAAAAAACAATCAGTCAACATGAATTATTGCATCAATTCACAATTGCCCTTCCGCTACCCGCAATTAACCTGATGCATAAGCTTTTTATTAAGTTCTAATTTACGGCATTCTTTCCATTTGAATGAGTTAAAAAGTCTACCCTGCAAGTGTAAAAACTTTCCTCCCATGTATTTATGCAGGTGCTTCTGGGATTCTCTGTCCTTGTTGGTGCTAGCGCCTGGGTTGATCTACTGGTGTGTTCTATTTGCTAAATATTCCTGTCAACATTCTTATTTCCATTTTTTTTATACTCTTATGTGCATGTTGAACAAATTGTTATCAGGTGCTCCAACGCCAATTAACGGTCAAAATTTACATATTTACCTTGCATACCCATTGTAAAAATTTATATATTTACCTTGCATACCCATTGTCAAAATTCAAAATAGTGTAGTCCTGATTAGATGGATGGTTATGATATTGCTTGCCGGATTGAGACGAATGAACTTGATAACAAGTTCTTGATGTTTCTTACATTCATAGATTAGAATGTGCACTGCTTAAATTTAGATTAGCAGTGTAAATGCCCAGTCTCTAGGCATATCCTCTGCACATATTTCATTACCAGGAAGATAAAATTTAAATAAAAATCATTAAATGAAGATATATGCTCCACCATATTAGGAGAGATCTTCCTCACCTTCCAAGGGGTTGCCTTGTACACTGAGGGATGTTTTAGATTTCAGTGAGGAATCGAGCACTTCAGATTTTTCCAGATGTGTTATTTAGAATATCAACCAGCAAATTTGAGCTGTGAAGCAGTTGGATCTGTTGGTTATGTGGGGCTACTTGGAACATTATCCTGTGTATTCTATCAAGCATCAGACTTTGATCTCAGCATGTGCAAATTAAATTATAACTTGCCAGCAAATATATTACAAATTGAACGACTTCCTTTAAACAAGTCTCTTTGTTTTCCTTATTTACCAATGCTTTTTTGTGATTCAGGGAATGATAGCTGGTCATGCCTACTATTTTCTTGAAGATGTGTATCCAAGAATGACTGGTCGCCGGCCTCTACGAACCCCATCATTCATTAAATCACTATTTGCTGACGACGATATTGTAGTGGCTCGACCTGCAAATATCAGATTTGCTCCTCCGCCTGCAGAGGACGTGCATCAAGATTAATCACTCCTAGGAACGAAAGCTAAAGAATAGTGACTTTTGGTTGCATTGGTCAGCTTGTGCTATTAGTGTGACATGAAGTCGGCACAGTTCCTTTTGATTTTATCTATCCTGACATGTCATCATTTTAAGGTTAAATGTATATGATATTGCTGCTTCTGGTGCCATGTGAAACTTGGAGGTGAGTTTTTAGTAATTCAAATCAAGAATGGAAGCTTCCAGGGTCCCAGTTTTTGCAGGGTGTTTTTATGCATTTGTTGTTGCCAATGCAATATACAGCCTTTTTTTTTTTCAGTCCCCTTTAATTGAATACCACAGCCAAAGTTCTTTTTCCTGAAATTTATAAAATTATGGTTTCTGATTAGTCTCTAGTTGTTTCTACGCGGATGAAAATGGCGAGCGCTTTACCCTGCAATCCAAGTCACTTTCCATTTAACTCGAAAATAGTACTTGCTTTTTTATATACAAATTGTTAGAATTCCAGTTTTTATCAATGACAATTTGCAAACCAATCACTGCATAGTTTTGAAATTAAATTTTGGTCAAGCCACGTTTGCGTCGGCTAATTCTTGGGTCTTCCCCTCTGGTGAAGCAAAAAAGTGTTCTCAATAAGAAAATACTGTTAACAACTCTATTCTAGTTATATGCAGAGGGAATGGGAATGCAAAATGACAGGAAATTAGAATTAAAAAAAACAACATAATAAAAAAAAACCTCCCCCCCCCCCCGGCTGTCAAACGTAATCACCCAACATAAAATTAGTATCTGGGAAGCAAGCTGCAAAAGCATCAAAAGTCTACAGGGAAAAATGAGGAATGGGGGGAAAATTTCATTTCCATTGACTGTTTATCAAGCAATATAACATGATATTAAACCTAAAGACAAACTAAAGGGCAACTACCACAAACTACAGAATTTTCCTGCCACCAAAAAGAAAATGCATACAAGTAATTGAAACACCAATGCCTTTAGCCATATAACCCAAGAAGAAATGAATTCGAATACCTTCAGAAAAGCTGCAACTAGCTGTGTCATATACATGCAAAAAGAATTGCCGCTACATAAGCCATACCAGAATATGACATCTGGATTTGTTTTTCTGGCTCTCCCTTAACTCCAATATCTACTGCCTTTTGAACCCTGAAAACCATTTTTCGAGGACAAAATAAACTTGAACAAAGAAGCATTGCGGCTAACGAATTGCATGATATTGTGCTGATATTCTCTTGGGAGGCAACTTTCGCAGGACGTACAGCACTAGAGCTGAGGGTAGAATCTCAACCAGCTGTAATTTGGAGCAATAAAAATTCAATAGAAAATACAACGGAGAAGAATACTAGAGCTTAATTATATGTAAACAAGCCTATTAGAGTACTACCATGTAATAGATCAAGTTCAAAACTGGATGATCCAAAACATCAAGTGATGCATCTGCGTCGAAAGCAGAAAGAAGAACCTGCAGGTTGAGAATTGAGTTAAAAGTACACCAAAAAATCTATTACATGATGAAACAAAAAGCTACATCTAACTATTTCCTTTCTACTTGAGCCAAAATGTCAAGTTTAATTTTTGATATCAAAGACTCGGAAGTCCATTCCATGTTGACAGTCAAATATTCATGGATATCCAGCTATTGGAGCTATTTTTCATGCTTAGAAATCTCAGAATCTATTGAAACCTACATCTAAACTTCATTCTGAATTTAAAGTAGGTAGATTAATTAGCACCATTCCATCAATTTATAACACCAAAAAAAGTCTCTCTCTCTCTCTCTCTCTCTATTGAAACCTACATCTAAACTTCATTCTGAATTTAAAGTAGGTAAATTAATTAGCACCATAAACCTACATCGAAACTTCATTCTAAATTTAAAGTTGGTAAATTAATTAGCACCATTCCATCAATTTATAACACCAAATAAAAGCCTACATCTAAACTTCATTCTGTATTTAAAGTAGGTAAATTAAATAGCACCATTCCATCAATTTATAACACCAAATAAAGTCTCTCTCTCTCTCTCTCTCTCTCTTAAGGAAAATGTAATATCTCAACAGAACCTCAAGCCAAACACATGGAGATCGCCAACATTCTATTAGCCATCAACAAACCAGATTATACATCCTCCTAGATCATACATTATCAATTATAGATCATAAATATCCCCTATGATTGCAACCTTCTTAACCAAGTAGAGCTATGCGATACTTGAGCAGCTGATTATCTTAATTGTACCAGCATAAAAACATCAGATAACTCGCATGACTATCTACGCATAGTTCTTAGCTCAAGAATCTCAAGAATGCTTCCATTTTTTTTCTCTTACTTTATCAAAATTGCACCTTACACTGAAAACACTGTCATTTTGACAACCAACTCAAACATAAATATAGATACATGTAACATGTTTCCTAATTGGCTAATTGCCAACCATTCATGTGAAAAATCACCTCAATCCAGAGAAGCAATCAGTGTTCATCAAAATATACTGTGACAAAAACATTTAAAGCAACTTCTTAACGAAAATTATCTTGAAAAACCACACGTTTCAACATTCCAGACTGCCATGGATGAGCTCATAAAATACTTAGTACCCTCCAAGTCACATTCCTCATGTATAAAGATATATGCTCTGTGAATGCCCAATCTTGATCAACAGGAATAGTCAAGGCAAAAGTGTAAAAATGTAATTTTAACAGCCACATTCCTCATGTATAAAGATATATGCTCTGTGAAAGCCAATCTTGATCAACAGGAATATTCAAGGCAAAAGTGTAAAAATGTAATTTTAACAGCCACTTCAGATGTCTCACATACAGGACATTTATCATATATTTTACAACAGTGAGATCCCATATAGGCCAAGCTGAATTCAGAATTAATGATGATTTTTCCAATTGACAATGACATTTTGAAGTCTCAAGTGTTTGCATTCATCTTTTGATCAAGCAAGAGAATATCACAAAGCTTCAGCATCATTTCATCCACAAGCTAGTATGTGCCTGCATGCTTCTGTTTGTCATTTATGAATAAAGTTATTTATTTCTTCTGTGGAGGAACAATAATTTGCTTGTTGCTTTATCCATATAATTAACTAAAATTTAACTTACTATATGCCTGAAGATAATATTGCTGGATATCAATTTCTGCTGTTATTGATAGTTTGCATAGTCATATGGAATGTCAGGTATGATATAGGTAACTAGGAATTCTTTGATCCATAATTTCTCACACATAATTTTGCAGTTATCACTTGACAATATATCTAAGCAACTTTCTTGAAATTTAACAATGGAAGAATACTATTTCAAGCTTACCACAAAACATCTTATCAGGAAGCACGTGAAGCATATGGCTGTAACATATCCAACCTGCAATAGAGCAAACATTATCTCATTAAAGCCAGTTTTAACTCAAATAATGAGTTTTTATTTTCTTGCTCTGTGTGCATGAGGCTCTCATAGGCTTGCGCATATTTATTCTATTTTTTCTGTAATGACAAGATGATTATGTAGTTTACCTAATTCAAAGGTGATATCTCTTTAAAAGCTTGTAATAATGTTTAGTAATAATGCTTAAACCATATTTAAGCATGAAAATTGACATTCAATTTATATTCAGGCATGAACTAATTTAGTAGAATCCTGAGCCATCTAACCTCTAATACTAGACATCAGTGCCCCTACAGATCACATAAACAATCAAAAGGACTGAATTCGCTAGAGGAATTTCAGACTCAACCGCTTCCATGGAAACCTTGCAATCATACAAATATTCAATGATTTGATTCTAACTAATATCTAAATATAAGGACAATAATTCCTCATAAGCAATGGCGAAGGGAGGGACCAAGAGGAGCCATGGTCCCCCTTCATTCCAAAATACCCCCACTAATATTAATTTTTAATTTAAATATTAGTGAATATGGATCTCCTAAAAAAGTTATTTTCATAATATGCAGAGGACTTGAGCTTTTTTTTAAAATCATGTGTTATAATTTTAATTTTAAATTAGATTTTTCAGTCCACCATTTTATGTTTTATTTTATCACGTTTGGATTTTAAGAGCTCATTTGGTTTAATGATAATAGTAAAAGGCCAATAATAAATGAATACAAACTTTCAAATTCCTTTTTGAATTTTTGGGACCCCGCAAAAAGAAAAAATATGGCTCCATCACTGCTCACTAGGTGTGGTCATATGTGGTAACCATCACGCGATAAGGCTCATATTGTAAGATATACTTTAATCATGCATTCATGACTAACCAATGAAACATGATTTCTTTTGATTAATGTAACATGGGATACATGTTTTAATATTTCAAAATGATACAGACACAAGATTCAACCCCTACAAATTATTCACCTTATACATTTTATGGCTCTTAGTATGATATAGAAAGACCAATAACAACAGTGTAAATGTAAGGCCAATAAAGGAGAAAGGAAAGGTATCAAACCTCACGGAGCTTCGTTCTTCTACCTTTAGACTCGATAGGGAAGCGTCTCAGCATGGAAAATAATCTGAAAGCATTTATATGATGATTCATAGGAAGAAGACACAATAGCAAAAGCAAAGGGATTTCACATGAGTAAATATAGATGAGATGGCTCTACATACTATAGTTACCACAATGGTTTAATATTATACAGAATACTCACCTTCCTCCATATAACAAGAAACCTAATGCAGCTATAATCGACACCACTGAAAAAAAAAATATACCTAGATAAATACAAATGTTTAGAGAAAAGAAGCAATATCTAAGTATACAAAATATATAGAAATCAAGCTCTAATCTCCAGGCATCAAAGTCATCAAGCTTAATAAGTTAGACAATGTTTAACCTGCGATAAATATGTTTCCAATGAATTCCACAACACTGTTGTCATCTATCCAGAGGTACACCCAGATGCAGACCTGATTCAACAACTCATTTTGTTAAGGTATTCAGCAAAAATATGACACAAGCAATACAAAGGTCCAGCAGTGGACCTTACAGGGCCTGGTCAGCCATTTATGTCAGAAAACCATGGTTGACTATCTTTACAACAAAGATGATAACAAGTCCATTCTAATAGTCCTAACTCCTAGAAACCTTTTTTCCCCAACTGTTGCACCTCTGCTTCTTATTATAGCAAAGCAATAAGGCTCAGGGCCACAGACAAACAATCAAAAGAATTCAAACTAATGTGGGATCCATGAAACAAGGGAATCCCGAATGTCAGAGAAAGTTGGGGCAAAATATTTGTAACTACACTTTAAAATAACATCTTTGCCTGATGCTAAACCTCACACAATTTTGAAGAATTTGGTTGCTATACCTTTATTCATGTTATAATTTTTCAACATGAGTCACTTGGCACAAAAACTAAAAAACAAAGAATGCAAGGGAATTGACAAAAGCTAGATCTCCATGAAATGAACTTGAAGGAAGAGTAATGAAATTTGCTCCAGTGATGCCTTCTGAGCACTAACAGATTGAAACATGGAGTTTACCTGTATGAAGTATATTCCAGCATTGACCGAAATATAAACAATTCTGAGTTTATCCGATGGCAAGCTTCTTGCCTGGTTATCAAAATAAGGGAAAAATCAGCATTCCTCTGTTTATTTAAAATATAAAACTAGAATAAGATCTGATGAAGCAACTGAGAAAGTGTCCGAGTGAGTTGCCTACCACTCATGAAGACCGTCATATACTTGCCTGGTGATATATCTCTGCCCAAAATAGGACAAGCAGAGTATATGTAGAAAAAAATAGCAGTCCAGGAAGATCCAACAATACCAATATAAGCACCTGGTCGGAGATGAGGCAGAACTAATGTTAGGGTAAAATGCTAAATACTATGTGATCCAAAAACCAACTTTATCCACACGCATAACACCACCGTTATTAAATAGTATGTTTAAATATAAAACTGATAATTTTTTAAAGCTTCACCAACTAACCTTGGAATGCAAAATAAATACTTGTTTGTGAAATCCAAACACAATTGCACGCACTGCAAAAGATAAAATTAAAAAAAAAAAGCTCAAATTAGCAGACTCCATTGACAAAAAAAAGCTATAATTAGAATCTGCCCATCAGCAAGATTTTAAGCATCACCTCCATTAACAATGAAGTTCATAAGATGGAAAACTTTCTGAGTTGTCCAACCATACTCCGGCACTCTCAATTCAATCCGTATTAATTGAACCTAAACAATATGAAAACTTGTAAAAACTCAGTTCAGCAGACTAAACTAGCTAACGACAACAGTCATTCAAAGCAGTTAATTTTACATGAATTGAAAATAAAGGAACTCAAATAATCCAATATCAAAGTTATAGTCGAATAAAATTGAAAATACGATTAAGAGAGAGAAATAAAACTAACAGATCATCAAATTATTAAGTGAAGCTCTATTAACTTTAATGATTCACAATAAATCATGATTCAAAGAATTCAAAATACAAGTAATAGTAGAGAAAGAGAGAAAAGAGACCAGAGCAACAGAGGAAACAAGAGCATAAGCAGCACAAAGAGCGTAGAAGATCCCATCCTGCCATCGAGTAGAAGCATTGATCTCATCCCACCAGTTCCCAGCCAAACTTACAATTTCAGGCGCTAATTGTATTGGCATTCTCGTCATTTTCTTCCGTCTAAAATTTTCCCGAGAAAATTGTTCCAAAAAAAAATAAAATAAAAGATTGGTCTTTGCTCTACCAGAAGGTCTAAAGAGAGAAGCACCTAAACGTCTGTATTAAAGATGGGTGATCTGATTTGGTGGTTTACTGTATAATTAATTAATATTATATGAAATAAAGTATAATATTTTCCTTTCACTTTTAGGTTTGGATTTTCAATTTAATTTCGAAAATACCACAGCGTGATTTTAGGCGGCAAATTTATTCTGGGGTTAAAATCGAACTTAATCATTTCTCCTCTCTATGTTGACACATTTAAAAGTATTTATTATTATTATTATTTAATTACAAAAAGGCTAAAAAAGTATGAGAAATTATTAGATATCACATACTTCTCTGTGAGCATATTTGTTTTACTTCAATTATATATAAATATATTTTCACTCTAATTATAAATTAATCCATTTTAATATAAATAAAATCAACATATTATCATTTTATTTGATAATGTTTCAAAAAATATAAAATAAATATTATATTAATAAAAAAGATACAATTAATTTATCACTTAAAAATATATAATTTTACACATAATTTGTAGAGAATTAAAATAAATGACACCAATATTAATAACGGGTATTAAATTCTCAATTTGAAATCTAAATCCCATAGCATTTTAAGTTATTTGAGTGTTCGATAATAAATAGAAAAATAATTTTTAACTCTCTCAAATATGTTTTTTATTATTGAAATATAAATTTTTTAAGTGTCAATTATTAGCTTATGGAAAAACTTATTGAAAGTTGTTTGGCAGCTAAAAAGGAGGGAAAATTGGTGATTTTAAAAATTAAGACCAAATAAAAATATTAATGAAAGAAAAAAAAAAGAGACAATTTTATAGTAGTTTGGCCAACTATTTGCCTACATTTATTTTTCAAAATCATATTTGAGTATTTCACTTGATCCTTTTATGGGTGCAAAATTAAATTAAAATGTTTAGACTCACATTTCAAACATTTACAAGTATTTTTTCAAAACTCACATCCAAATTTATATAAAATATTTTTCTAAAACTCACACTCAAACCCTTAAAAAATATAAATCTCCTTAATTTATCCAAACTCTTAACTAATCAATGAGTTTTAACAACCTCAAAGATTTACAACAAATAGTACACAATTAATGCTTTACAAAATTTTCAGCTATTTAAATAGTAAATATGAATGATTTAGTACAATAGTTCAAGGAAAGATTTTCAATGGTTATTCTCTTATTTTTAAATTTTTCACTAACTCATATTTATAGCTCTGCATGAAATAAAGTTGTTTTGCCTCATTAAATATAATTAAATACAATTGACAACTTTTCCAATGGTTTTTTATTCTTTTTTGCTGAGTCGCGGCTACGACTATTTCGTCGTATCCATGACTTGTCTAGTGCTAATAAACTTCACAGTTACTACTTTTTATTTGCGGTTGTAACTTTTTTCTAATTAATCCTGCGGCCAATCTTATTGCGCCTACTAATATTACCCTGCTAAGGGCCAAAGCTACTGGACCTCTAATAACTTCTTAGTAATGGCTGCTATTGGAAATTTGAGGTTGCAAATTATGCTATGCTCTGGGACTTTAGCTTATGGAGTCCTTAATCACAGTTGCGACTCAATAGTAGCGCCCACTATTCATAGTAACGTCTGCTATTTTAACTGTAATGCTTGCAACTTTTGCTCTTCCAGGAACTTAGGCTAATGTCTTCCTTAGTAACGGTTGTGACTTCTAATTTGCGCCTGTCACTCTTCCTATAATGCCCGTTACTTCTGCATTTCTTGCAATATGGAATTTAAAGATTTGTTTTGTGCACTTTTCAAAATATACTCCCTCTTAGCATGTGTACTATTTCAAATATATTAAACCTATAATTTAGTACTTATCATAATTTTTCATATCTTAATCAATTCAAATAAATTGTTAATATACTTAACATATTAAAATGTTTTGTTATCATCAAAATTAACGTCAAACTTAAGTATTCCAACACTTATTTTCTCAATATTTATTTTTATAAAATATTAATTTAATAATTGAGTTGTCAAATACCCACATTATATAAAACATAATCAATTTGGGCAAGTATTTATCTCCATATACAAAAAATTGAAATGAACTTCACCATTTAACTATAATGATTTATCAATGTCCAATAACATATGGTAAACTTTCAATCATTGTATTACTAATTCAATATCAATATCTTTTTAAAAAGAAAAATGTAACATTATTTATAAAAAGTACGTTTAAAATGCATATTAAAAAATAGATTTCAAGGGTACAAGGATAGGCGTGGAAATTAGAAATGGCCAAATGGGTCCGACGGAAAATATATGGGGAAGATTCCTTATCTATGGGTCCACTACTAGCAAACCCAGAGACGACAGTTTGTGATGCGAAATTTCTCAGGGCTTGTCGTGGCATTTTGGAAGCTCTCTATCCACAGGCCAAAAAGTAACAAATATGATTAATTAAGATTTAATGTTTATTTTTTAAAATTAGAGCCCTAAAAATTAGTATTTTAGAAGCAATTACTTTCATTCTCAAACGGTAAATTACTACAAATTTTTAAAATTTAATGTAATTAATATTTTATTTTTTAAATTATTTTCTCAATCTCGTAATAAATATTTTAATTTTTTTATATATCCTAATTTAATTTTTTATTTTCTAATCAAAATTATACTTTATCTTAATATTATAATAATATTTTTATTAAAAAATATATTAAAAATAAAAATAATGACTAAGAGATATAGAATGCAAGAAAATTAAATAAATTAAAATAATAAATTAATTAAAAATATTAAAATAGATAAAAAAAATTTTAATAATAGTGTATTTTGTAAATAAAATATTTATTATGAAAGGGGTAAGAAATTAATTTTGATACAATTAATTAATTGGTAAACTAGTTTTGACATATGTCCAAAAGTAGGCCCAATAAAAGAAATATATGATTTTTGGACTCAAATGATAAAAAGCTCATTTTGTATATCTGATAATTATTTTCCGTACAACTTAGATTTGCATTTCTTAGTTAAAATAAAAGTTTTATTTATAAATTGCACTATAATATCATTGGATTTGAAATTTTGAATAAAACGTGGAGAAATGTGACCGTCAATGATGTGGGGCTATTTTGGAATAGCCTGCTTGAAAATTGAAATCATATACTTTATAATAAAATTTCCAATGTGTTGTGCGATTTGTGGTTTCTTGAACGAGCGACTCTTTAATGTATCTATCCTCGGTCTTAATTTGTTTAAAACACGGCAATACACACAAAGGAGAAAACAGCAAATCTTTGAGAGTTTCAATTCAACCAATGTTATCTTTAAAAAAATCCTACTCACCCATGACATGTAAACTTTACCTTAGAAATAATTTGTAGTACCCAAGATTTAATCAGAGTGATATATATTTGACTGGAGATTGCTCATATAATTTTCTGATGATTTTTGATGGTTTTCTGTGTTTTGAGGATTTGGATGCACCTCTATATTATAATTTGATATGGATTTATAGTGAATTATTGTTATGAATGCTCCCAATATAGATGCAAATTTTGTTTTGTTGTATGTAAAAAGGTTGTCCATAAATGGGTGGAAGCTATTATTACAAAATATTTATTAAGTTGAATATGATTCTGGTATCAATTTAATTTAATATTTTGGCTCATCTAGAATATTAAGATTACGATTCAAAATCGTAATGAGATTTTAAAAAGACATTTGTATGTTTTCTGTGTGAGAAAAATTTCTCAATCGATTATCGGATTATTATTTTTGTGTAGTAGAATTTTTATTTGGATGAAAATTCTTATTGAGTTATGGTTAATAGTGAGTAACATTATAAATAAAAATATTTGGAGGATTCTTTGACTTTTGTCCAAATATGCAATTGACTATTATCCAATAGTTGATTAAAGAGAGTTTTTGATCCAATATTGTGTGATGTGTGATGAGTCTCAAAATGTATAGGTAGAGTGTATTTGTGACGATTGAAGGTATTGCTAGATGATTTATAATTTTATATGTTCAAAAATTACAATTTGGTGATATAGTGAATTATTTTTTCGAAAAATTGTGGACGTAGGTCTATTAAAAGATCAAATCATATTAAAATTATCTTTGATATTTTTCTCTTTGATTATTGTTGCACTTATAATTATGAATTTTTTCTAATACAGAGAAATCAAGATAAATATGATTATAATATGAGTATTTAATGATGTGTATAAAAAATAATTAATAATGATAATAGAATGGATAATATATATTATGATTTGTTGTCCTATAGAGATTATAAATTATTTAATTAGAGATTATGAGTATTAGCATATATGGTTATGTTATGATGTGAGACATGAATGATTGAGATTGTAATTGAGTAAAGGACATCGAAACTAAGTAATGAAAGTTAAGAATATGTATATGTGTATATGATGATATGAAAGATACATGGATGTTCCTTGTTAAGGCATTGAATTGGTGAGCTGTTATTGTTAACTTGGACATCTTATATTATATGATAATGGTAAATCAATAAATTAAGAAGTATAATGATATGATTTATAATAATTATGGTAAATTATTTTTTTAATTCTTAAAATTTGACCTAATTAATATTTGCATCTCTATTTTTTAAAAAATTAATTAGTTAGTCCTCATATTTTAATTTCATTAGCCACTTTAATATTTTCAACTATTTTCATTCACTTTATCATTTAATTATAGAAAAATGGCCAAAATATTCCAACTCTTTTATTATCCAAATTTTTTCTTTTTGAATAAATCATTTTTTTACCACTAAAATTTAATCTAATTAACATTTATAACTCTGCTTTATAGATTTAATTAAAATAAAAAATATATATGAATATTTTTTTATGAAATATTTATACATATATTTTTTATTTTTTATATTTAATTTAAAATTAAAATAAATAAAATTATTTTTTATTTAATTAAAATAATTATTTTTATTTAATTATTTAATTTATTTTTTGTACATTTAATTTAAAATTAAAATAAATTAAAATAATTTTATTTAATTGAGATAATTATTTTTATTTAATTACTTAATTTATTTTTTATATTTAATTTAAAATGAAAATAAATAAAATAACTTTCATTTATTGAAAATTACTTCTCTATATTCAATTAAAATAATTACTTTTTATATATTTAATTAAAATAATTAATTTTTTAGTATATTTAATTAAAATTAAAATAATTTTTTTATTATATTCAATTAAAAATTAAAGGGTACAATATTATTTAGTTCCTGAGATTTAACGAAATTAACACTTGGGTTCTTATATTTTCAAAAAGTAGCAGTGAGTCCTTAATGTTTGATTTCGTCACAACAATTAGTCATTTCGTCTATTTGACCATTAAATATTATTAAAAAGATGAAAATACCTCTAATTTTTCATCAAATTTTCTTTTTCATGCCATTTTTTTAAAACTTAATCAATTTTTTTTCACTTTTCTTCACAATAGAATCTTTATTTCTCCACATAATTTCATTAATCACAACACGCACACACAAATTTTACTTTCTTTAATTTTAACAAATCCAAAATTTACACAATTAATTAATTTATTAATTAAGAACGAAAAAAGAAAAAAAGAAAAAATCACAATATAAAGAAAAAACAAGAAAATAAATGAAAATGAGTTTTTTACAAAGAAAAATAGGAAGAAAATGAAAGAAAATAAAGGAAAATAGAAAGAAAATGAAGGAAAAAAAAATATAAAGATTGAAAATGAGGGTATTTTGAGAAAATAATTTATTTTAATTTATTTTTTATTTAATTTTTAATTTTTTTAACAGAAAATTTGAAAAAAACCGATGGAATGATCAATTGTTATGACAAAATCAAACATAAGGAACTCAATAGCTACTTTTTAAAAATACAGAGACCAAAGTGTTAATTTCACTAAATCTTAGGGACTAATTAGTATTTTATCCAAAATTAAAATAATTTTTTGAGTATATTTAATTAAAATAATTTAATTTTAATTAGATATACATACAAAAAATTAATTATTTTGATTAAATATGCAAAAAATAATTATTTTAATTAAACATATAAAAATAAATTTTTAATAGATGAAAAGTAATTATATTTATTTTAATTTTAAATTAAATATAAAAATAATATTTTTAATTAAAAATATTTATTTTAATTTTAATTAAATAAATTAAAAATTATTCTAAATTTTATTCATTTAATTTTAATTAAATGAAAAGACAAAATAAATGGGAGAAGTATAGGTATGCACGGTTCGGATAAAGCCGAGAATTTGAAAATTTTCAAACCAAACTGAAATTTTGAGATTTTATTTTTGAATTCTTAGCTTCGAATCGAATGGTGAAAATATCCGTACCAAATTGTCCTGAAAATTCAGTACGGTACGATCTAAATATTTTGGGATTTAGTTGTAATTCAAATATATTTCAATTCGGTTCGAGTATTCAAAAATTTGGGTATAATTTTATGATATATTAAAAATATTACAAATTTAATTATATAAATATAAATATATGTATAAATAATAGTTTATATACCATATATTATAAATTTATAATTATATAAATATAAAAATATGTATATATTATAAATTTTTAATTATATAAATATATATAAATGAGTTAATCGATACAAGGATTCAAAATTTTGATATCAATTCGAGTATAATTCAATTCGGTTTAGTTTTTGGTAAGGAGATCAAAGTATTTCTGATCCTGTCCTGTTTCACTAATTTGGTTCGATTATTTTTTTTTGGGTCTTGGAGGCTTTTCTCCCATTTTTTTTTTCAATTTGGAAATTCGAGTCTGTTCGGGATCCCCACGTCCCGTGCTCACCTTTAGGAAGAAAAAGAAGCAAAAATCTAAGCAATGAAGAAAATGAGTCATTTTGGTCATTTTAATAAATTTTCTTTTTCTTTTTTCTTTTTTAATGAAAAAGGTGAACAAATTATACGGAATGACTAGAATATTTAATAGAATCAAAATACAATAACTAACTAGTTAGTTTTTAAAAGCAGTGATGCAAATGTTAATTAAGTCAAATCTCAAAGACTAAAAAGTAATTTACCCTAATAATTATTGATTTATAAATTTATAAGTTATGAATGGTATTTTTAAGAATGTAATAATTGATTGTATTAATAATTGTTAAGTTTTGATAGTTGAATGAACTTATGTATTATCTTATTAAGAATTATGAGTAAGCATCAAGTTTGAGTTTGAGAATTTTTCTTAAAAGTTAATAAAAAGTATATGATTAATGTTTTATTAAAAATTATGTTAATCAGCGCATTGCTTTTCAAGAGAATATAAAGTCGAGAATTTAATTGATTAGTTTAACTATATTGATTATTTCTAAAGTTATGATAGATTATTCTATGAATATGATATATTGTGAATAGAAAGTTTTTGGTTTGATGATTGTTCTAGACTAATGTTAAAGGTTAAGTTTGATAGAATATTAGGATCCTTAGAATTAATGGTTTAGATTGATTTTTCATCTTAAAATGAATTGTGTTTCTAACTTGATAAGATTGTGTAATATTGTTTATTGAAAGTTTTTATATATTTGGATTATATTATGGGTTAATTACTTTGATATTTTGATATTTTTTTAAATTATATTAAAATATTTTTATATTTTTAAAATTATATTAAAATATTTTTATATTTTGCTTTCATTAAAATTAAAGGTACTAGTTTATGGATCAAATTTTGCTGGTTTTGATTATTGTAATTGACTAATTGTTATGAACGATGTAGAAATCGACTGATTTAGAGGAGAAATGTCCTTTATGACCACATAAGCGCCTTGTCCTTATGGCTTGGCCTGTAGATTTTATGGTACACATGAAGATGGTGATAGTACTGCTACAGTCATTAATAGTTTGAATGTGCAAGAGAAAAAAGAGGTTAATTCTGTCAATATTCTAAGTTCTAGAATTTTGTGATATGCTTGCATTTAATCCTAAGACGGTGATATGCATGCATTACACAGAATTGTGTGGTTTCCTCAAGCTTATTAGATACTGAGTTTTAAATATTTAACTAGAAGTGGAAAGCTTCACCAAACATTTAGTTATCAAAAATGCTAAAGAGTGAGAAATGAGTATTTGATAATTAGTAATTTGGATTTTTTTTTTTAATAATTTTCTGAATTTTTTATGAAGGATGTTGATGTGGGAATTGTTTATAAGAGATTGATGGAGAAGATGAAAGGGAAGGATTATTTTGAGAGCATGGTAAAAAATGAAAATGAAAATTAAAATAAGGAGGATTATGGATTTTTATAATAATTTAACAGATTTTTGGATTATAAAAATACATGAGCCTTAAAAACTTTTATATCATGGTTGAATATGCATTTCTCGCCATTTCGACAAAAACTAACATCCCCATCAAACTTACTTAATCCTTAAATTTTAGGCATTACACATTCTGCATTCTCTCCGATTACAGTGAAATAAACTGGCACATGCATCGCCTCTGCCAGTGATAATTACCCACCAAATCAAAATCGCAACTCAAACCACCAAATCAAAAATCGCAAAATAACAATAATTACCCACCAATTGATAACATACATGGGAATTAATAGCAACTCAAACCGGTATATGCATTGCCTCCGCAAGAAAAGAATTATGGTTTATATTGTTGTGGGTTCAGTGGATTGGTTCATGATGGTGGTAATAGGTGGGTTTTTAGGTAGTGGTTTATGTTGGTGAAATGAGGAGGAGATGGTGATGGTGAAAGAGGAGGAAGAAAGAGAAAGAAGAAAGAAAAGAGGAATTGGGTAGGTATTAAGGTTTTTTTTTCGGTATTTAAATAAATATTTTAATTAAAAGTTGATTTTTTGGGCTTTGATTGATGAAAAAAAGGAAAAAATTGGACAGAATAATCTAATTGTATGACGAAAGAAAAATGCAGAGATGTTTTAGTATAATTTAGAAAAATGCAGGGACGTCAAAGTAATTAACTCTTATATTATATATGTTAATTATATTAAGTTTGTTAGTATATCAATTAAAGTTAATATAATTGAGTAACTGGTTCAAAGTGAAATCTAAGTGCTTAAGGTTAGAAATAATGAAGAATAATTGGTCAGAATATATCCCATTTATTTTGATGATCTTAGAGACTGAATTAGACAAAATATAAAATATAAAAAAATATTCATTTATGTGTAAACTAGATGTCGGTAAATTAGTTTTTTAATTGGATATATAATTTTTTTAAATATAGTCATAAAATTTAGAGTTGCTTAGATGGTAGTTGCAAAAGAATTAAGGTAGTATTTAGAAATCCACTATAAATTTTGTGAAGAATATTTTGAGTCGAATTGTAAATATTTTTAGCTTCTTGAGTCTATTTTAAGTGAAAAAAAAAATCAAGTTGATTGAACATCTGTAGCTAAAGATATGAGTAATTGATCAAGTGCTTCTCGAGTTGAAGGGAGTGCCACGCCCATACCCCAAATTCTATCAAATTTTTGGCAGAAAGCTCCACCACCAACCCCCCATGCCCTTGAACCTTTGTCCCACTCCCTTGGAGCTTTGTTTATCCCATGCCCATGATTATTTTTCTTTGTTTATAAATAGTTTTGACCCGATTCATTTGTTTCCAATTTTTCTTTCTTCTTTTATTCTTCTTTCTTTTTCCATTCATGAACCCTAATGTCATGAACTTCTGTTTTATGATCAAGTCACCAAATAATCACTTTATTCTTGAAGTAAAACTCCTAAAAAAAATATTAAACTCCTCTATACATTCAAGGATCCGAAGGATTTCAAGGTTTTAAGAGAAAAAGGATAGGTGACCCAAAAAAAAATTGAAGGATTTTATGCGATGATAAGATGATTTGAGCTATGATGGGAAACATTATTACATTTGAGGTATTGATATAGTATGAGATGACTTAGAAGATAAGGTTAAAGCTTATTACCTTTTCTCTACAAGTAGCAAGTTTTCTGTATTGTTACGCATGCTTAATTATATTGAATTTGTTTAATAGCTATTTTTAATAGTTATCATGTTCTTAGTTTGTCCATAATATGTAAAAGTATAGATATAAAATTTATATGTAAGACATTATTAGACTTTCTCTTATTTACGGAAAAGATAGTTTAAAGAGATATTTCTGATTAGTAAAGATTAGGTAATGGAATCATATGTGTGAATTGTAATTTTATAGATTATTATTGAGATTGTATGATTGGGCTCTGATTAGTGAATGTATGAATGGATTGTGTAAGGATTTCTCTGATTTCATCCAGGTTTTTGTTGAGGATAGTATGAGTTTTACGAGTTTTTGATGGCCTTTAGCTTACCTATATCCTAAGACTATCGCACCTTCTGAATAAGGGTGTGACATAATTGGATAATGTCTAATATTAGAAAATGGAATTATTTATGGATGAGGGACTAGTTTGGAGGGATATCGAGACTTTAATTTTTATAATTAAAATTCAATGGTCTTACTTTTTTTAAAAAATTTTTATTAGCAATTGAGAATTAGCATTTTTTTAGAGAATATAAAAAATATATTAGAAAATATTAGGAAAATATAGAAATTAAAATACAAGTTATAGGTAAAAATTTAAAACTAAAGAATCTCAGATTCTCAGTATATCTCTAAATACAACTTGAAAAAAGAAGAAAAAATTAACAAAAAAGTTATAATACAATCCCAAAACTGAGACTAAAAGAAAAGATATAAATTTAAAATCCATAAGAAACTCTTTAGAAGAGTATGAATAGATTCAAATGTGAGAGATCGAGCTAGCCAATATAAACTTTGGACTTCTACCTTCTACTGGTGGTGAAGCTACACACCTGAACAAAGAACAATGATTATTAGAGTAGAATCAAATTCACAATGAAGATTAATGTAATATCTGCCATTTTGTTATATTTTATTTATAGTGTAATTGATGAATTTAAATTAATTAAGGATATGAATGTTATGAGGAAATCAAAATTTTTGGTTGCAGGAAATTGTGATGGTTAATTGCATATTCTTAGAGAAATAATTTAGTAAAGTGTAAAACATGAAAGTTATGAGTTTATGTCTTAACTAAAACTCTGTAAAATGGCTTGACAAAATTCTGTGTGAGTGATGAGTTATGTTCCTATGAACAGAACTGGTCTGGTTGAGTGTTTCTGCAGGAAGTCTCTGTCTGTTTGGAATTTATGGGAATGACTGATATAGATTGAGCCAAAGATGTAATACATGAAAAATGTTTCTTTATGTATTTTGTTATTGTCTGTAAAATTTTAGAATTTTTGGATAAGTATATCTCAGTGGAGAATGGATTTTCTCAGGACTGTTCGGACTGATTTTAAGGTAATAAGTCTGGGTGATTTTGAAGAATCACCATGGTCTGTGTAGTTGCTCTTATGATTTGAATTTTGGATATGTTGAGCCCCTGCATGTCTATTTTAAGTGAAAAAAAGAATCAGAAAGTTTGGATATTTGTAGCTCTTTTGCGAGCTGGTTAAGTTTAAGTTGCCGAGGAAGAGTTTTAGCTTAGTAGGATCTGGTTAAGGCGAGCTGGCAAGATGCGAAGTGGCATTTTGCGAGCTGGCGAAGTAGCGAGCTGGCGAGGTGAGATTGCCAAACTGGCAATTGCTGAAGAAGCATATGCGAGGTGGCATGTGCGAAGAGGATTTGGCAAAGAGGAAAGGCGAAGAGGATTTGGCGAAGAGGAAAGGCGAGGTGGCATTATGCTAAGAGGGAATGTGCGAAGTGGCAATTTACGAGCAGGATTTGGCGAAGAGGGAGATAGGCGAAGTGAGTTAGCGAAGAGGCATTGCCGAGTTGGCATATGCGAGACGGCACACGCGAGGAAGAGTTCGAGAGAAAGAGTTCGCGAAGAAAGTTTGGAGAGGCAGCATATGCGAGTTGGATTAGCGAAGTGGCATTACCGGATCAGTTTGACGAGCTGGGAATGGTGATCTGGCATATGCGAGGTAGCTTTGCCGAGGCGGATTGGCGAGCTAGCAAGCGAGATTTCTGGGGCAGTGGTCTATTTAACTCAGCAGCCCAGTAGCGTTTTTCACGATTTTTCCTTCCTTCTTTCTTTGTTAATTTCGGTCTTTTCTCAGATCAGTTCCATTTTATTTTCTAAGGCATTAATACTCAAATTAATGCATTATACTTCTAGATTATTCTATATTAAGGCAGAAACTATCAAATTTAAGCAAGAAATCTCAAAAATTTCAGTGTTGAGGAAATAAGGTAAATTTTCTTCCAAAGTTATTTTCTATTGGATTTATTTAAGTCTGTTGGTTAGAATAATTAATATAAGGTGTATAGAATTTATTGCAAACGATTTGAAGTTATTAATAGTAATTAATGTTAGAGAAATCAAAATTTATGGACTGTCATAAATAGGGGCATGAACAGTAAATCCGAATTAAATGTAGATTTTTCCTTAAGAGATAAATTAAATTGATGTTGGGAATTAAGAATAGAGACCCTAAGATGGTTAAATATTCAGAAATCATATTAAATATTATTGATTTGGAGAAAACTCTAATTTTGAATATTTGGGAAATTTCTTAGAAAGAGAAAATCAAAATAATTGAGGAGTTGGAATTGAGCAAATTGCTAAAGAAATTTAAGAGAAATTGTGTAAGAGATAAGTATGAACATCTCATTTGATTATCGTTCTTTGAAATAATGTGATCAAGTATTCTTATATTTGTTCATCCATATTTATATATTTGTATGACATGAATGACTTGATCAACCTTCTTGGATCAAGTTTATATGTTTCTTACTTGTTTAACCTGATTCGAATGATGATTTATGTTGATGGTCTTGCGACCAATATGCTTCTTATGAGATTGAAACCACATGACCCTATGGATAGAATGCTCTTGCCAATGAGAGTAAATTCATTGGTCCATAGTGCACTTTGGGAGCCCAGCTGATAGGGTTTTTATCAGTGTTCCATCTAGAGGGGACCATGAGCTCTAGGCGCATGCTTGGCCAAGCATGCGTTCACGTTAAGGTAGCAAGGCTACTGATACGTATGATATGACATGAGATCAGTTCTATCAGATGAGATTTGATAATGCCATTCTTTGTGGGCATTTTATATTTCAAATAAGAACCATGATTTGATTTGAGATATGATTTGATAGTGCTAATTATTGCAAGCACTCATGTTCCTT
>CANXYC010167950.1:0-13100 GCA_948193065.1 Aleurites moluccanus | reverse complement strand
ATATATATATATATATATATATATATATATATATATATATATATATATATATATATATATATATATATATATATATCAAATTAACTTAAATATTGTCTATTTAAATTTCATAAAAAATAATTTATTATTTATTAATTATAAATATAAATGCTAATTTAATTCATTATAGTTTTTGATCTTTTAAATCTACAAAATAATTAGTTGAGGAAAATTTAATTATTGAAAAAAATTAAAACAATACCAAATTAAAAGGGCGATTACAATTTATTATTTTGAATTTAATTTATTTATAAGCATATATAAAAAAAGAACTAAAGGGTCAGTATCAATATTTTCATGAATTTTTACTTTTTAGTGATAATTAATTATTTATTAAATTTTATTTATAAACTTAATAAAAATATAGATTTCAATAATTTCACAAGGAAAAAAAAATATTTAACCAATATTTGAGACTGTAAGCCTAATGATGGATAATTGTCTTTAAGTTGCCTTACTACATTATATACAGATATTGATCTCTTCGTACAATTTCCTAATACTTTTCTTTATTTTCTTTTTAAAGAGGAATTATATACATTAAGTATAATTATTTAAAGACATGAAATAAATTTTAATATCGATTCGTAATATTTTAATGCTTTAATTTGATTATATCATTTTATTAAAATTTTATTTGCTATTTATGTCTAGAAATTTTTTTTAATAAATATATAAAATATTTTGATATTATAAAAATATAAAATTAATTTTACTTATATTTTATATTGCCTAAAAAAATTTTATCGGCTGAATACGAGATTTTACATTATGAATCTAACATTTGGATTATTGCTAGAAGAAATTTTGTGTGATTATTTATATATCTCAATTAATGTGATTGGAGTAGTTAGTCATTTACAAAGGCAAACGTCATGCAAAATGTAAGGTATTAAAATTACCAATGAATTTCCTGTAAGGAATTTCTAATGTATAAAAGAAAATTTTATATATTTTGATTTCCATTTTCTAAAAGAAAATCCCCTCAAAACCCTCAAAACGGCACTTCTTCTCTGATAAAACGACACTTAACAACCATCCATTTCTCATCATCTTCACCAAACCAAGGCATGTTTTCCTTATTATACCTTCAGTATCTGTCTTCTTCTTATGCTTTTCCTTTTCTCAATCACATCAATAGATAAACCGTTGACTTTTAGTTTAAGCGTTGATTTTTACACATTTTAAACAATTTTTTAACAAGGAAGAGGTAAAAATGGAGCAAGGTGTTCTGGATGATATTATCAGGCGGCTTTTAGATGTTCGTGGCAAACCCGGCAAGCAGGTTCAGCTATCTGAGGCCGAGATCCGTCAGCTCTGTGTTGTGTCTAGAGAGATTTTTTTGCAACAGCCTAATTTGCTGGAGCTTGAAGCACCCATCAAGATTTGTGGTATTTTATTATTATTATTTTTTTAATAATCCACCGCTATTTTTGTTTATTTTGCTTCGTGGGGTTTTCTATTTTTCGCTTTTATTTGCCTAATTATTAATCGGTTTTTTAAGTTTAAATATGGGTTAATTGGTTTACTTGGTCTCAAGTGAAATCCAGTTTATTTGTGTGATCACCCCCATTTATGATTGCTCTTTTTTCTCTGAACTCTAATTGATTGTTTTTGTGGTGGTCTTGGAGGCTTCCTTTGTGTATTATGATAAATTTTTTTTTGCTTGTATTGTGGTGTTTTTTGGCGCACCTATTTTTGTTTAGATGAAAACATCAATATTTACATGGTTTATGCCCAACCCATTTGTTTTTACAAGGTTAATCTTGCCTTAATCTGGTTTCAGACTTAAGCACTGCCTCATTTTAGGTGCTTTTTGATGGCCCTTTGATGGAGTGAGTTTTCTTGGTTTGTGCTGAATTAGTAATTGCTTATTTTTTCTCTTTGAATGCTGTTTGTTGAACTTCATCGGACTCGGTGTCTAGATTGAGATGAACTATTGACCACTGCTTTATTTATGTTAAGGCCATTTGGGTTCTGTGGGTTAACTTGTTGCCATGTCTTTTTTTTCCTGCAGTGTATTGCTTTATATCAAGTAGTTTTAGTGACCTATGATGGTCCCTCAGTGAAGCCATCTGGATTCCACTTGGTTTCATGCTAACAGAAATTGGACCATGTTCTTTTGTTGTTCACTTCATCATTTATTTAGTTTAGAATGTTGTTTTCTTAACTTTACCATGAAAAATTGAGATTTATTCTATTTGTGCTAAGGTTTTTAGCTTTTGGGTATGCTTCTGCAATTAGAATTGAACTGTGTAAGTTGGTCGTGCTTGTATTTGAGCATGCTTTTTTTTTTGTCCTTGTTTATTTTGATAAATCCATAAGGATTTATGGTGTTTTATGATGCCTGTATGATTTATGGAGTATTCTAAAACTCTCAGTTTATTGGGATTATATTTGCTATTTTTTAGTTTTGTGAATTCAAGTTCATGCTCAGTGGATATAAAAACCCATCTTGTGTTTGTAGGCTGTATATGAACTCAATTTGATGTTTTATTATTTGGACCCGTCACCCTATACTATAAAAACCTTGCTCCAATTAGTAGGTGTTTGGGTATGACTTTAAAGCCTACTCAGAACACTAGCAACTGTAAATAGTGTGAACTTGAATTTGTATTTTTATGGACTTGTCAATTATTTGTGCTATTTTAAGTTTTCTACCGTGCTTTTATTTACTTTAATGAACTGTACGTAGTTTGTTGTTATTAGGGAATTGCCTATAAACCTATTTTCTACGTATTTTTCTATGAATGGATTAAATGGCATGGTTAGGCAAAGGCCCTGTTTATTTGTTTGTTTGTGGATAATTCGGTTCAAGTGTTTTCAGTCTTCAAAGATTTTGACTTTTGAGGAGAACGTTGAAAACTTGCAATTTGCACTTGATAGTTTTTGACAAGCTTGCACTGTGACTATAATAAATGGTTATTCTTTTTTCTCATTTTTGTTTGAAGTTGAATTTGCAGTTCTTGCCTCTTGCAACAATTCAATTGATTTTAGTCACTAGACATAAAATGTGCACAGACTACTACATTGTATTTAATTTCCTTTATTGGATTGCCTGTTATGGCTGGGATCAATTTGCATTATCCTATGTTTCATTTTTCATAATTCATATTTGCTCATTAGTTTGTAATCCTGACGTGGATAATAGCACCTACCCTGGTAACTGCATTTTTCAGTCTGAATTGGTTGGTGACTTTACCTACCCCGGTAACTGCATTTTTCAGTCTGAATTGGTTGATGTCTTTCTGCATGGTTTCTGTATAACTCTCCATCTCCCTTCAGAACACTTTTGTCTGTAAATAAGTTATCCATATCCTCCGTTGAGTACTTTGATGTTCATTTGTTACGAGCTTGTTTAATGAATGTTTTATTGTGTGAATTTAATTAACCACCTTTGTTTTTACTTGTTGACTTTTGTCAGTTGTTTCTGTGATGGATATTAACCTCTTTATTTTAAGTTGCTGCATTCATGGTTTATATTGGGTACAAAAATTATGTAGGGAATTTGCTTCAAATAGGATTTGGGAGCTTATGGTTCTTGATATATTTAATTGTGTGCTACACTGTTTTCTCTTTTTGTTTGTGAGAAGTAATTTTCTAGCAGCATGCAATATATTCATATTTTGATGGGGGTTGGTCTCATAGTTATCACACAAAGGGGGCGTCTCATAGTCATTACACAAAGGGGGCCTTTCGTTGATGCATTCTTGTAACTGAGGTATGCATAAAATTTGCTGAGCCACTTGTGTCGCTGTAGGAATGTTTATGACAACTGTGTTGTAGACATTGTACTATGTGAATAGTTGAATGGACTAGGTACTCTTCTTATCAATCAATGGCAACAATTGTATGCTCAGAATTCTCATGATGTGGAGTTAGAAGATGCTTTAAATCATTTAGTACAATGCTTTAAAATTGTATGCACAGTGTTCTCATTATTTGCTTTTGCCTGTTTTAGCTGTGTGGCCAATTTTGTTTGTTGATCTGCAGAGTTTGGTTTAAATCGTGGATTCTTGTTTTGCATTGCATTGGTATTTGTTTTGCATTTCCTTTTTAAAGAAAAGGCTGTGAATTTCTGCTGATGAATTTTGCTTATCACTTGCAGGTGACATCCATGGTCAGTATTCTGATCTTCTAAGGCTATTCGAATATGGTGGATTACCTCCACATGCAAACTACTTATTTTTGGGGGATTATGTTGATCGAGGCAAGCAAAGTCTGGAGACAATATGTCTTCTCCTTGCGTACAAAATAAAATATCCTGAAAACTTCTTCCTTTTGAGGGGAAACCATGAATGTGCTTCTATAAACCGCATATATGGTTTTTATGACGAGTGTAAGAGAAGATTTAATGTTAGGCTATGGAAAGTATTCACAGATTGTTTTAATTGCTTACCTGTGGCAGCTCTAATTGATGAGAAGATTCTCTGCATGCATGGGGGTCTCTCTCCTGACCTTCATAATTTGGATCAGATTAGAAACTTACAACGTCCAACTGAAATACCAGACACAGGTTTGCTTTGTGATCTTCTGTGGTCAGATCCTAGTAAAGATGTTCAAGGTTGGGGAATGAATGACCGGGGAGTTTCATTTACTTTTGGTCCTGACAAGGTGACAGAGTTTCTTGATAAGCATGATTTGGATCTCGTTTGTCGTGCTCACCAGGTTTTACCTGCCACAGCAGTTCAATTTTTTCTAATCACTATGTTATTGAAACTCATATCCTCTCTACTACTTTAAGGCTGTAGAGAATAAACAATCTGGAGGCACGTCTTTTCATGAATAGTTCACTTATCTTGTTGGAACTTTTATTAATTTTGGAGCAGTTTTAATGCCCATTAGCCAATTCGTTTTGAAATCTATGGTAATAGTTGAGCCTCTAGCTTCCCACCATATAAATTCCATATCTCCGCATTGGTAATGGCCCTGGTTGCCTATTCTATGTAGTCCTTTGAGTTATCATGGGGGATATGATTTCTCATTGTTGCTAGCACTTAGTAATTCGTTTTTTTTCCCAAATATGTTGTTTCAGGTGGTGGAGGATGGATACGAGTTCTTTGCTAATCGGCAACTTGTAACTATATTTTCAGCTCCTAATTACTGTGGGGAGTTTGATAATGCTGGTGCCATGATGAGTGTGGATGAGACACTAATGTGCTCTTTTCAAATATTAAAGCCTGCTGATAAAAAGTCAAAATTCAACTTTGGGAGCACAACTACAGCAAAGCCTGGAAACACTTCAGGAGTTTTTGGGAGTACAACTACAGCAAAGCCTGGAAACTCTCCAGCGGGAGTCAAGGTAAATGAATAACAGTGGATTCTTTTGTTGTGGAGGTTTACATTGTATGATGCATTACACTGAAGTTTGTAGTTTTTGCATTTGATGACCTTTGATTGTTGAGGATCTCAAGTGTATGTGCACTCATGGATGATGTAGTTTATAGTAAAACATTATCTGATAGCCATTTTCTTTTTTCCCTGCTGAGGCAGTCTCCCTCTTCAACATTTGGCGTAAGAGTTATCTGATGAATCTTCTGTTCTTCTATATACCAAGATGAGCATGATCTCTTATTCTTAACCAAAAAAAAAAGAAAAAGAAAAAAAAGAGTGTAATGCCTAATGAGTTGAATGTTTTACAATTTGAACATCACATTAGGTTTTATCTTCCCTGCCTAGATTACTGCTTATCATTTGTCCATTCCTTGGGGTCCATATTAAAACTGTATTTTTCTCCTTTCCTTCTGTTGGAATTAATATTAAGAACGAACCAAATTGAATTACTTGGAAATTGATCAAATTGAAGATCAATACGAGTCAAATTTCTTTGTTGGGTGTTTAACCCAGATCCATGGATTCCAGTCCTACTTGATTGAGACAAAACTCAAAATCAATCCTCTTTTGTTCAGTTTTGTTGTGAAAGAAACCCTTAGAAAGCTTCTTGTAGAGTTTTTGAATGTGATTTTTCACATACCTTTGTTTATGTAATGGAATCTTCTATTTCTCTTATAATCACTGTTTCTCTCATTTGTCAATTCAAAATTGTTGCCTCCAAATTTGTTCTTAAATATCATCATTTTGATATTATTTGGGGTAGTGAATGATGTATGCATCGAATAGTCAAGTGATATTAGAGGATGTCTTGTGGTTTGCTATTGTTTCTATAAATATAGGGAAAAGATATTTGATGGTGTTCTGCAGTGGAGAAGAAAACAGTTGAAGGAATACCATGATGCAACTAGAAGAGCAAGAACTGTCATACTAGCTTCTTTTCCTTTAAATTATGCACAAAAGGATAGCTGGAAGTTTTAATGCTTTAAATCCTACATTTTCAATTCCATTAAACTGTAAATAGGGATATGTGCGTGATTCTGCTTGGATGTGTTGGATATGATGCATTAATGTCTTGACAAATGAAATATCATTATTGCTGCCTAACTTCTTTGTATGTCATGTTGCCTTCAACATTTATGATTACAGCTAATTATATCTATTGCTAACTCTTGAAATCCTTGTTGGCGTTGCAGTCCTTCCTTGGTGCGAAAGTATGATTATCTGGACATGCAGTTAGATTGAGAGCTTAGTGGGGTCATGAACACGCTGAAATTATTATGACAGGAAAACTTGAGGTCCATTAGTTTCATTATAATATGCTGAAATTGTATAAATTGGAAGAGAGAAAATAGAAACTAATGCAAAAGAGTGTTTTCCTTTCTCTTTTTCTTTATAATCTGGGTTTGTAGATAGAAGGCTGAATTCTTCTTCTCATCCTCTGATTGTACACTCATAGCTGCTAGAATTGCTACTCTAAATTATTTTCATGTTGCGATTAATCCTAGTTTTGCTTACATCTGAGATGGTGAAGCATGTCAAAACAATACTGTTTTGGTGATTTAAGGCCAGCAATTGGAAGTTGGTCTAACTTTTTCTTGTTCTGTCTTTCAGAGTAAATTTTACTATGCTTTATTTTATTTTAGAATCGAGGACTTAAATGCGAGGTTGATTTGTTAACTTGTCAGGATTGCCTTCAAATATGAAGAAGGATCTGTGAAAAGATTATATGATGGAATGGAAAAGTCTAATTTTATATGTATTGTTCTCATTTCTTTTTCGGCCTAAGGGGTTAGTCTTTCTTTCTACTCAGAAGCCAAGCAGAAAATAATTCTAGTAACTAGAGATTAGATTAACAAAACATTAACTTCTTTGCATCAAAATTAGGCAACACGATTACTAATTTTGGTTCGAATTCAACATAGGATTGTAGCCAACACTATAACTGCATCGTCTATTAATCGACAGGTAGTTACTAGGACGATTGCAGCATTTTCTTTGTGGCTGAAATGACTGGAGAATTAGAAAACGGCTCATGCAAATTTGAAGGTAGGATGGGCTGGGCTCATCTGGGTCCATATAACGAACTTGCGAGTTTCGATTTACAAATCTAAATTGGGATTTTTATAAAAATACGAAAAAATAAGAAAAAAAAATTATTTTTACTGTTATAAAAATAATTTTTTAAAAATACTACATATTTAAAAATATAAAATATATCAAACATATATCAAAAAGTCAAAAAAAAATTATAAAAAAAAAATAAAAATTATATATTTGTGTAATTTTTCCATCTAAATATTCAGGGCAAGCCCAAAAAAATGTCTTTTCAATTTTTTTTTAATATATGTGTTTTATTACTTAAAAAAAATTACTTGAATAATTTTTTTATGAATTTACATGTGATTTTATTTAATACTTTTATTATATAATTTTATCATTTAAATAAAAAATTAAGTTTAAAGAAAAAAATATTTCCTTGTAATTTCGTTTTTTTTTTTTTTCTTTTTCTCCTCTATGTTTTTCTTTTTTCTTTCAAATATTATAAAGTAAATCCTAGGATAAATAATATTCCAATAATTGCAATTACTTATTTTTAAGAAAAATAAATAAATCAAATGATTATATTTTATTTCATCTTAATATGGACATAAAGTATACTCTTCCCAACTCTCCCTCGTGCGTTCTACAACACTTCAGTCAAAAATATTGAAAATTGGATGCATCAAATTGAAAATGTTCAGTCCATTCTCAAAAACAGAATAACAAGAATAGTTTACGTGTGGATTGGCATGCAAATGATGTATGGGGTGACCGAAGAGCTACAACACAAACAGCGATTTCTAGTTGGCAAATAGAAGCAAATGATGTATGGGGTGACCGAAGAGCCACAACACAAACAGCGATTGCTAGTTGGCAAATATGGTTTTTTACGTTGCGGTCACGAAAACAAAGTGCTTAGGCAACAAATTACAAGTGAAAAGTGACCTATTTTCTTTAAGCAGTAACCTTCCTGTTATGTTCAAAAGCATGGGACTAGAGAATTTCTAAATAAATAAAAAAATTATTTATGATTTAACTTCAAAAAATCAAACTTGAATCTATAAAAAATCCTTGGAGTGGAAGTGTCTTTATTACCCATCTTTCTTAATTATCTCGTGAAAATGATGGCTAAAGAGAAACTCTAATTAAGAATTTAAGATCCTATTTATTTATGGTAAGGGGAAAAAAAACTGTTAACAAAAAGAAATGGATCACATGGGTAGGTCCTAATTTCTACTGCTGGCATAAATACTGGGGGCATGTCCAAATCTCTTTCAAAAACTCTTTATTTTGACCAATTTTTTAAAATATTTTAGGGAGTGACTTTCTATCTCCTTTTTATTTTTTAACCGATTTTTTAAAATTAAATTTTAATAAATAATTTAAAATATTAAAATTATTTTATTAATATTCATCCCATAAATATGAAAGATTAATTAAATAAAAATATCTTTTTATAAAAAATATTATTATTTTTATGAAAAATTAAGAAAAAAATCCACTCCTTTATTCTTATTAATTTTGTTCCTCAAATATAATTTTTTATTTAGAATAAATTTACACATTTATTAGAATTAGATTAATCTTTCACATAATTATAAAATTATTTCAATTTTCTTGAATATTAACAAAATGGTTCTTACCAATTCGACATACATTAAACTAAATTCATTAAGATTGAAATTTGTATTACAGTTATAAGTTTATTCAAATAATTACATATTTAGTTTTGATAATAACTAAGTTGAATAGAAAAAAAATTAATAAAACAATGTTTGAATCGAAATTCTTTGATATCAGTCTCAACTTTCATTGACTAGATACTATGAACAACCCCAAAGATAAGCTATCAAAGTTAGATGCAAACTATATAATCAAACGATAAAATCCATGTGGGATGCTTCGATTCCAAGCGTACTTTGTGTTTTAGTTTTTACAAGAATTTGAATTCCACAGTTCAAAATCAAACAACAACATTTTCTCTCTAGATCGACCCTACTCACTGCTGGTTGGATTCCCAAATTTTGATGAGAAGCTATCAAGGAGCATCCACACCCGATTTTTATTAAATTAAATTCCAAGAAGGGCACAATAATTCATGGGTTACATTAGGTTGAAGAAGGATAGTTTTGTCATTTTATTAGTGTTCTTCTAGATTAAAAGTATTATAGCATTTTTTTTAATAATATTTTTGACCTTAAATTGTGGATAATGAGTTTATTTATTTATTTAATATTGGCCTACCACCATCCATAATTTCAATTCGTTTATTCATTTTTTTATTAAATTATTGAGATGATTTTAATAATATTAAATAAAAAATTATTGATGTGTTAATTTATTTAACTATTATATAATAATTACTCGGCACCATAAATTTAGAGTCATTAATCTCTCTATTTTTTTTTCATAGTGCCCTTGCATAAGTGCAAGTATATAATTAAAATATATATGGTTTTGCTTTTCTGATACAGCGTGTAAACGTTCAAATAAGAGTGTGAAATTTAAAAATAAAGAACTCAATGTTTTATTAATCAAAAGCTATTAAACCCTAGAATTTTAAAAGCTATTTATAGATAATAATCTTAAAAAAATCTTAGGAGGTTGATTTGGTAATTTATTCCAAAAAGGAAATAAATCACCAAATCTATATCACAATGAAAGTATTATATAGTAACTGCCTTAAAAAAAAAATGCACCAACAAATTTTTCTACCTAAATTAAATAAGGAAACAAAAACTGCCAAAACTAGATAAAAACATAAAATTACTAAAATGGAGGTCTAAATATTGGAATTTAACCTAAAAAGACTATCGGTCATCGCTTTAACAATGAGTTTGATTCGTTGGGCTATTTTCTATTAGATTATGGCCGATAAAGACCCAAATTATGTTGCTCTCAGAAAATCAAACGGGTCCCGATTCAACTGGCCCATAAATTACTTAAGCTTCTGTTTCTGTTTTTTTTTATCTAAGCGGTCCAAAAATTCAAAACAAACACTCTCCAAATCATTTTAATAATAGAACCTTTGACAATTATACTGTCTAAATTCCACGCTTGAAGCCAAGAAATTGAGGCAGAGAATTCACACACAGACCAAAATAAAAGCATATATAAACCCTTCATTAAGATATAGGTTCATTGTTGAACTTTTGACTTTTTGTTATGAAGGCACATTTAATTTGTTGGCATACATATTTTCAACATTAAGGATTATATAGTATATACCTAAGCATATTCTTATGTATATATGCCTCCATTGAAGTTAATAAGAATCTTAAATCAAAAGTCTTTTGAACATGTTTAACATTTGATAGGAAATTTCAGGTAAGAAATATGCTAACATTCAATTCATATTGCAAAACGTAAATTTGCTATAAGAAACATACACAAAAACAGAAGAATAGTTGGGCAAAATACATACTTCTCAATCTTTCTCACTTCCTAATTGAGCCCAAAAAAAAATGAAGGCAATGGCGGGGAAAGATTTTAGATTCTCTCGAAACCTTTTCTTTTTTAATTTTTAAACAATTTATCTACACTCTCTCTCTCACAGATTCTCGTAATAGACAAAGCCAAAAGGCCCAAAACAGAAACAAGAGATAGGTAGAGGTAATGCTTTACAACGCTTGTAATTTCTTGTTTTTTCTGAGGGCATTTTAGTCCATTGAACTTATTTCTCCTCCATTCAGAATCCATGGGTGCCCTGCAGTTCAAACAGAGTGAGGATAATGGAATTCACATCAAAAAAATTAAAAAACAAATCAAGAAGAAAAATATTTCGAAAAAACTTACTTAGAGCTTGCTCAGCTGAGAACCGCCGTGAAACATCTCTACAAATCAGTTTTCTCAGCAGATCCTTCGCCGCTGCTGAAATCGTCCTAAAAATCCTCGGCGGAAATCTCAGATTCCCTCTCACAACAGCTTCGAAGATCTCCTCTACTGTCTCGCCGTAAAACGGTGGGATTCCTGCTAACATCACATATAAAACGACACCAGCGCTCCATACATCAGCTTTCTCATTATACTCTCTTCCTAAAACCACCTCCGGCGCCACATAATACGGTGTTCCCACTACACCGGTCATCGTCCTCTCCTCATCAAGCCAATCAGCAGATCCAAAATCCGCCAATTTCACTCTGTTCCGCGAATCGAACAATATATTATCCGGCTTGACGTCCCTGTGAACAACATTGAATCTATGGCAATGAGCAATCGCATTTAACAATTGTTCCATTATAGAAGCAGATTTTGCCTCACAGAGACCTCCATTACTTTTAATTATCCGATCATAAAGAGTATACTGCTCGCAGAGCTCCATAACCATGGTGAGTGAGTCATCTGTGTCGTACAAGTCGTGGATCTGAACAATGTTTGGATGCGGCGATAAAATCGTCATGATTTTGGCTTCATTTTGGATGCATTCACGGTCGACTGGATCAGTGAGGAGATTTTTGTCTATGATTTTGCAAGCGAAGAAATCGTTCTTGATTGGGGAGAAGCAGCGAGAAATGATGCCAAATCGACCACGGCCAACTTCCTCGCGTATCTGATAATTGTTCTTTAATGTCTCGCACATTTTCCGGTTCCGGTGATCGGCTTCGTTTCCTGTTTGTTTGTGTCTGTTTTCTTTGTTTTTTGTTTTGGGTATGTGGTGTTTTAATTTGGTGTGAGTGCAGTTTGGTATTCAGTTAGTTTGAATTTATAGAGGAGGTGAGAGAAGTAAAGGAATAGATTGGGAATATTCGTTTGTTGGTGGGTTCAAGTCTTAACCAGTAAGATTCACCTCATTTCTTCGTAAAATCGGACAGTTTTAAGATTTTAAAGGAAAATATTAAAAATACATTCAATATTTAAAAAAAAAAAATCTCATAAATTAAAATGTTATTCATCATTACCATAATTTATGGGTTATCCAAATTTAAATTATAATTCTTTCTTATACTATAACACTGGTAGCCAATTACTTTATTATTGATTAATATTAAAATCAAAATGCGAAATATTTGATAAAAAAAATCTACTGTTTGTTACAAAGTTAAATTAAATATATAAAAGTACAGTAAATAAATGACAATAGTGTATAGTTTTGTTTTTGAAATGCTCAAGGAATATGTACACAATTTGGTTTTGTGGTTGTACGAGGAAGACAAAAAGTCCAAGTATTCATGCTCACTGCACACGTCATAATGTGATGCTCCAAATTTATATATATATATATATATATTTGTAATTCAATTGATATTGATTAAATCAAATTCGAATTAAAAAGATTTAAAAAAAAATATAAGTTATTTTAATATTAGTGTTAAATTAAACTTAAAAAGCACACAAAGTAATTATTTTTAATATTTTAAACTGATATTTAGTTTTAGGGACACATTAATTTTTAATATTTTTTGAGATATAATTTTGATTCTAATATTATTAAAATATGTAATTTCAATTATTCTCTTAATTGATTTTCGTCCCTGGATTCATATGGATTAAAAAGTAATTAATAAATTATAATTTAGTTTTTAAAATTTTATTTATTTAAATAAGTATTTTTTAAATTAAATATATAAAAAATAAAATAAATTAATAACTAAATAAAAATTAATTATTTTATTTAATTAAAATTAAAATAAATATTATTTTTAATTTAAAATTACTTTTTATTAAATTAAAATAATTAATTTTTATTT
>CANXYC010167936.1:0-11615 GCA_948193065.1 Aleurites moluccanus | reverse complement strand
AATCCTAATCATCCAACCATCCATTCTTCTTACTTTTATACTATTGGTTCATCCAAAGTCAACCAAGATGAATATCACATGCTTTTAACACACCAAATCATAAACCAAAAGCAATAATCCCATACTTTGAGTTTAGGATAGCAAATTTGCAACCTACACATCTAACCATCTAATTCTTCATCATTTAATCCAACAGTCAGATTTAACCAAGCCTAAACTAATACCATAAGGTTGCACACACTCAATAACTCTATATTATAAAGGAAATGACCAAAATACCCTTAGTGCAACCGAAACACCGAAATCGAGTAACGTGCCTATAAAAATTTTTCAACCGGGATTATTTTTTTATCTAATGCTCAAATAAATTAAATAAGGCCATTTTCAAGTCTTTAAATTCTTTTCTCCTTTTAAATATGATATTAAATCCATAAAATTCCGATGGGCGAAAAATGACCATTACCATTTTGCCCCCAGTTCACCAAAATTTTAAAATTTCCCGATTAAGTCCTAGCAGCCTCTGGACTACTCCTATGCCTAAAACTAATTCAAATAACATGCATAATCATCAATTTTATGCATAAATACACATCATTAACAATGCAAACAGAAAGAAAAAAATTTCCCCCTCTATTGCCCCTCTAATGATTTGGGTTAGCTTTTGGTTGAGGTGTTACATATGAATATTTTGCCTCGATCAATTTCTCAGGAGGGATATAGAGGACCATCAGGGAGATCCTAGCAGAGACCGAATCCCTCTAGATTTATTCCTCAAGTGAGCTATAGTGCAGCCAGTTCTGCACCACCTAGGACTAACCCTTCTTGTCCTACATGTGGTAAGCTTTATAGAGGACCTTGTTTCTTTGGATCAGGTGCATGTTATAGGTGTGGACAGCATGGTCATCTCCTTAAGGATTGTCCACAGCCTTTTTTTGGAGCTAGACCTCAGGCTTCTCAGGCTATGGTTCAGATGAGCAGAGAGAAGAGCATCAGTCAGCAGCCATGGGGAGGTAAAGGTATTCTGGGTAAGACTATTGACGCTGGCAGAGGATCAGGTCAGCATGAGACTCAGGCTTCAGGATCAGCTCCTATGGGTGGAGGCAGAGGGAGAGTTTTTGCTTTAGCTCAGTATGAAGCCCAAGCATCCAATACAGTGGTTACAGGTATTCTTCCGATTCAACCTTTGAGTGCTAGAGTATCATTTGATTCGGGAGCTACACATTCATTTGTATCATCATGTTTTGCTAAGAAGTTGCATGTGCCTTGTAAATTGCTTGAGAGTGTGTTGGTTGTTTCTACTCCTTTAGAGGAAGAGATTGAAGTCCAGAACTCCTATCCATCCTGTGTGGTTAGCATAGGTGACACGAGCTTGAAAGTGGATTTGATTGAATTGCCAGTGTTAGAGTTTGATGTAATTTTGGGCATGGACTGGTTGTCCAAGCACTATGCCATTATAGACTGTAATGGGAAGAAGTTAATCTTTAAGCCACCTTCGGGTGAGGAATTTGAGTTCCAAGGGGAGTGGAGTGAAGCACCATACAATGTTATATCTGCCATTGGGGAAAGAAGGTTGTTGAGAAAGGGTTGCCAAGGATATTTGGCATACGTCCGGGACACTAGTAAAGAAGTGAAAAGTTTGGAGCAAATTCCAATAATCAGTTGGGAAGTGCGAGCTGGGAATGGCTAGCTGGCTTATGCGAGGTAGCATTGCCGAGGACAGTTGGCGAGCGAGATTTTTGGGGCTGTAGTCTATTTAACCCCAGCATCCAGTAGCGTTTTTCCATAATTTTTCCTTTCTTCTTTCTTCGCTATTTTTCAGTCTTTTCTCATATCAATTCCATTTTATTTTCTAAGGCATTAATACTCAAATTAATGTATTAGACCTCTAGATTATCCTTTTTTAAGGCAGAACTCATCAAATTTAAGCAAGGAATCTCAGAAATTTCAGTGTTAGAGAAATAAGGTAAATTTTCTTCCAAAGTTATTTTCTTTAGATTTATTTAAGTCTGTTGGTTGGAATAATTAATATTGGGTGTATAGAATTTATTGCAAGCAATTTGAAGTTATTAATGGTAATTAATGTGGGAGAAATCAAAATTTTGGACCGTCATGAATAATAGCATGAACAGTAAATTCGAATTAAATGCAAATTTTTCCTTAAGTGATAAATTAAATTGAGGATGGGAATTAAGAATAGAAACTCTAAGATGATTAAATATTCAGAAATCATGTTGAATATTATTGAGTAAGAAAAACCCTAATTTTGAATATTTGGAAAAATTTCTTAGGAGGAGAAAATCAAAGTAATTGAGGAGTTTGGAGTTGAGCAATTTGTTAAAAAAAAATTAAGAGAAATTTGTGTAAGAGGTAAGTATGAACATTTTATTTGTTTATTGTTTCTTTGAAATAATATGACCAAGCACTCTTAAGTTGTTCATTCCATATAATTCTCATATATTTGATATTCCCAAATTACTAAATGATAATATTATGATGTTCTAAAATTGAAAGTTTCCTTATGTTTCATATGATTACCATATATATATATATATGTATAATGTCAATGACTTGATCAACTTTCTTGGATCAAGTTCATATGCTTCTTACTTGTTAAATTCGATTTGAATGATGATATATATTGATGGTCTTGTGACCAATTGTGAGGCCTCGCTCGAGCGTCGCCGTCTGGGCCCGCCCTTTTCTCGAAGGAAAGGAGAGCATTGGGGCATCGGAGCGCTCATATAGGGGAAATTTCTCACGGAGGAGATGAGCTTAGCGCCTTTTATTTGAAAATGATTTTGATGTTTTGAAGTCGCCACCTTAAGTTATTTTTGTTGGAAAAGTTTAAGGTAAAAACCCATTTTGACACCAATTTTATCCCAAAGGAAAAAGTGCACTAGTCCTTGAAACCAAAGAGGATTCGGGGACTAGGTTTTCGGTTGAACTTGGCTTTCAATTTTTAACCTTGATTTAAAATGATTTTCATGAACAATTAAAGAAATGACATATAAGATGCATGAACAAGTAATTAAATGGATGAATAATATAATCAAGTAAAGCAATTAAAAGAAAGCGATAAAAGTGAATTATTATATCTTAACTACCTTAAAACAGGGGATATCAACTCTAGCCCTTATGGGTTCTAGGTTGATCACACATTCCCCAAATAATATACAAAAAATAAAGTTAAGCAAATAATTAAGAGAAAAGAGATGGTTTTGTCATTTTTTGGATTTGAAGCTTTCATACAGCTTGCCTGCGTATCCCATCGAATGGGAATCAAAACCCACGCAGTTCTTCCTTCTCGCGAAAGAGTGTTGATTTTATGCCCAATTTATCATGTTTTGATTCTTTATTTTAATGCTTTACCAAAATAAAGAGGATGAGTTAGAAAACGTACCTTTGCGCTAGCTTCTAAGGATGCTAGCGGACGAAGTGCTCTTTCGGAACGGAGTTCCACCTTGGATCGAATAGCGCCTCGAGTTGATGAGTCGGGATGCCTTCTTAGCTCTTAAGAAAGCAAATCGGTGTAGGGACCTTGCTTAGAGTAAAGATTCAACTGAGAGGCTCAATACGCCCCTAATAGCAACTCTTTTAAATCGAAAGAGAGCTAAAGAAGAAGAAAATATTCACTTAGAGAGGAAAAAAGATGAAATCTAGTGATGAAAACGATTTCTTGTCTTTTTTCCTTGCTTTTTACGAGTCTTGGCTTGTTTCGAGCTGTTTTTCCTTCGTTGTTCTTGTTTGGAAGGTAGGGGGAGGCCCTCTACTTATAATAGGAGCTCCGGGGGTCGAATCCCATCAATTTTCAATGTGGGATTCGCAGAAAATCGGATGAAGATCGTCGCTACCACCGAAAAGAGGAGGCACTGCCGCCAGAAAGGGGTGGTGGCACCGCCCCAGTGGCTTGGCCGCACAGGCCCTGAGGGAGGGCAGCGCCGCAGCAGGGGATTCTTGGGCTTGGCGGCTGCCGCCCAGAGGCGCCGCCACCCCCTCTGGCGGCAATGCCAAGCCTGAAGGGCGGTACCAGTGACCCAGCTTTGTCCTAAGGCTGTCTCGAGTCTGTCCGGGTGCGGGTTCGATTTCGGGGAATGTCGTTTGATTCGATGTGAGTCCGAGGGGTGTAAAAATGAGTGTTCACATATGTGTATATAATCCTAATCTTATTGAAGGAATTACCTAAGTAATATAGCTTCAATTCAAAACCTATTTTTACTTTTTCTCCTCTCTATTTTCTATTCTAACACTTTTAATTAATTTTGACATAAAATTATGATTTCATGAATAATTTAATATACATGGCAGTTATATGGATGGTAAAAAGAATGAGTAAATCAGAAAGCAATAAAGAAATTAGATAAATACATCAATAATAATTGAGGATATTAACTATAGCCCTTACGGGTTATAGTTTAATCACAAATTCCTCAATTTGAATCGGAGGGATTAGCTCTAGCCCTTATGGGTTCTAGGCCAATCGCATATCCTCCAAAATGAAATTAAAGCGATTAAAGGAAAAAAATAATTTTAAGGTTTTGGATTTGATGCTCGATTGAAAAGCATGCCTATGTATCCCATTTGAATGTGAATCAAAATTCGTGTAGTTCGGTCCTTTTGCAAGAGGATTTTCAGTTTTGTCAAAAAATGAATTTGCTTTTGGTTGGGTCAAAGGCTGGTTTTGCATCAGTCCCAAAGTTCTACTTCAAAATGATAATTTTTTATTTGGAGGAAGTCTAATTATACCTTTCTTGAAGATTAGCGGGTTGGAGGAGGTCAAAGTGCCTTGTCGGACTAGAGTTTCACTTTTCGGAGTTGGTTGAGTGGAATTGGGTCGATTGATCATTCTTGCTAAATTAGTCTAAGAAAGACTAATTTAGGGCACTATTGGCCAAATGTAAGTCTTCAACTTCTCAAAATCCAAGGAAAACTTCAGAAGCCGGTTTTGTTTAAGGAAAACAAAATCGCTTTAAACTTGAGAAAATTACTTGGAAGGAGAGAAGAGAGAACTAGATTGAGGAAATTTAGATCCAAGAAGCTAGTGTATGGAAAATTGAGGGGTGAAAGGCTATTGATAGAGTACTGAAGGACATTCTAGTCCTTTAGTTTCAAGTTAGATCTAAAGGATCTGTGAAATTTGTTTGGTGTTGTCCACCAATAAGAGCACCAGATTGAAGCCTTCATGCTAGAGGCTAGTGGGGGATTTGCCACCCTTTCTGGAAAAATTCGCCAGCCTGTCTGTTTGCTGGCACTAGTAAGGCCTAGCATATTTGTTGGCTTGAGCAGTGGATCATCGTATGCCAGCCTATTTTTTGTTCGTCTGTCCATTCTTGAGCCTCCAACGGGTCTTGTTAGGTCTGGTATGATTCTGTCTAAGATCTAAGGGTGCGAAATCATGTGTTCACACTGGGTTTATGGTTCTGATCATCATTGGCGGTACTTTTGAACATACCCGTTGAAACAAAGTAGACCTAAATATGATAAGCAACCTATTGAATATGTTTAATCTCGGGGCATATAACTAGGGTGGCGTCATTTTGAACTCCATGTACTAGGAGAGTATCGACTTGGAGTGTTGTTCATTCACTTTGTAAAGAGGAACCCACATCATTTGGGAGGTAAAAACTCACCATCTCAATCTGTTTGTTCCGTTCTTTTGTATTAGGGATAACTACTATAAAGTCTATGTATTTTGTCATATTATACTAAAAAGTCCCTGTATTTTTAAAATTTTATTATAAAGTCCCTGCATTTTAGTTTCATTAAAATTTGAGATCCTTCTGTTAAAATTCCATTAAATTTAAGTAAAAAGTCCATAATACCCCTCATTTTTATTCTAATTTTTATTTAAATGCTATCAATTTCAATCACACCAAAATCAAACTACACTGCCATCACCAACAACAAATTTAATACTACACAATATAAATTAATTAAACCCTTTCAAAACATAAATTAATTGACAAACAAATAACATTTGACAAAATATTATTTTTGTGGAATTTATTTTACTTAAGTTAAAAAATAAAAATAAAAAATTATTTTTTCTCTCTTAATCTCAATTTTAATTAAATAATAAAAAGTTCAATCTTAATCTAAAGTTTATTTGTTCTGCTCTATTTTCAAATGACCCTACTAGCTTTCTTCTTATGCTTGCAATCGTACCATTCACTGCCTGTCTCACCACCATCTTCTTACTTTGTGAGATCCCGCCAACTACCATCTTAGTACCTCCAAAATGCTTCAGATCTTATGAGTTCCTAGTGGACGAGACCTTCACCCAAAACTTCGGCCCTAAAGATGAAACAAAAGAGGAAGAATGGTGGGATAAGAATTGGATCGAGTGCGGGTGGGCTCCCTGAAAGGAAATCCCCTTTCCTGAAGCTGATTTCACCCCTCTCCAGTCTCTAGAAGCCATCGAAGCTTTTAAAATGCCTTCTCATAACTATCAAACCTTTAGTTAAGTGATCTGCCATTAGACAGAGGAAAATGAAATTTATTTGAGATCAGTGCATTAGAAAGTTAAAGAAGAAGAAGAAGAAGAAGGAATTTATAGAGAATGGGAAAAGGTTGTGGTGGGATTTCGCACAGTTTTTCTCCTTCATCACCCGTGCTACTCCAAATCGTAATCCAGGAGCCTTTATTGTATTTCCCAAAGCCACTAGCATTGTTGTTTGGATCTCTATTCAATCCAATCATATAGCATGGACTGATTCTCAGATTCACTCTCATTTCTTTAGGTCTTGCTTTCATTTCTGCTTCCAGATCTCTATTATGTTTTATTTTCTTCTTTCATTTCATTTTTCTTAATTGGTTTTAACAATCGTTTTTGTTTTTCATTTTTTTAGCTTTACTTATTTTCTTGTAAATTGTAATCCATAGTGGAGAAAGTAGAACCGATAGTTATTGTTGTAGTTATTTTTATATATTTTTAGATTTCAAAAAAAAAAATGAGATTAAAAGATATAAAAGATAGGAACAGTGTTGGAATTGTTTGATTATGAATTTTAGGGTTTGGTTGAATTGGTTATAGAAAGAAGATAAAAGGGTATTTTGGGTATTACAATAAATATTTTAATGAAAAATTGACTTTTTGGGGTTTGACTAACTTAAAAGAGGAAAAAATAGATGGAAGGACCTCGCAGTTTAACAGAACGAAAATGCAGGGACTTTATAGTATAAGTTTGAAAACATAGGGACTTTTTAGTATAATATGAAAAAATTCAGGGACTTTATAGTAATTATTCCTTTCTATTATTGTTTGTTTTCGACTATTTGCATTCTTTTTCAGGTTTGGGCATATGAGTACTTCCTCGCTATTGCCCTTATTTTTAACTCGCCTCGGCTGGATGTGTTTCATGTTGGCTGCAGATGGAACATGATTAGTTGACTCTGAAATATGTAACTTTCGCACTCTCCGAGCCTTCTGTTGTGCCGCAGACCCAGTCAATATTTAATTTCATTCTTTCTATTCTTATGAAATTTTTCCTTTAACAAAACCATAGTGTATACTATATAGGGGAGAGAGTCAAGTCTCAGATCATAAATGAGACAGAAGTATCATGACACCCGCTAATAGACATGAGGTAGGGCTGGCATATCCAGTCTACTGAAGAGGCACACAATGGAGTTCCTTGGTATATGTTCCATAGACTAGGGGAGTCATATGTTGTTTTCTGCAATACCCACTTGATAGGTAAAGTTAGTGACCCATGTAGGTTGGGTAACCAGCCTGCTACTGCTACTCCCGAGCCCATTATTGGTTCTTCTTTTATACCTCTTATGAATCCTAGTGTTGTGCCTCTTCTGGATTTCCCACACTAGGTGTTGCCCTTGAATTGACTTCCAAGAATTTTCTTTAGAGAACACATCTCTAGTTGTCTAGGGAGGTTTCTTATACTAGTCCCGACGGCAAAACACACATTTATCATGTTCCAGACTTGGTCAATCCTTGGATAATGCCCTATCTTGATAATGTAGAGTAATTCCTTCATTATGTTCATGTTTTGTTTTTGGAAATGATCCTTAGCAAATGATTCTAATTTGTGTCTATTTTGTTTATATAGCCCCTTTTAGATTGAGTCCTCCACAATTATCAGATGTCTCGTATGATGGAGATAGCCATGTCTAATATGTTGACTCGAATCAAATTTTAGAGTGATAGACCTTAACATTAGAAGGACCCCACAACATCATCGCCATGGCCATTAGCTTGTAACCTTTTCTTTTCCTTGTATTTTTCTTCCGCCTGTAATTTTTTAGTTCCAGAAAACTAACAATGGATGATGTATGATGTAATTTACGTTATATATGTGAGATGTTTGATAGATGACTTTTAATAGCTAGCCTTTAATGTTTAATGCATGCATTTAATGTATATTTTTTAGAATGTTTTATGCAATTAAAATGCAAATGTATGCGGTTTTTAGTGTCCAAAAAAATAAATTTATGTGATGAGATGTAGTTATATGCACTGAAATGCCCCGAAACACCCAAAAAACTAAACTATACTAAAAAATTTGTTTAAGGTATAAATAGCTCGCCAGTTGCCACTAGCAAGGGAGGCTAGATCCGCCAGCCTCTGTGGCATATCCACCACCCTGCTTGGTGGCTTCAACTTTTCTACTTATGGGTGCCTAACTCATGCCCTTATGTCTTTTATCTATAATACCCTCTCTCTTGAAAAGACATTTGACTTACTGTCACATCAACTTTTCTCTATTTTTTACAAAATTCTCTCCCCATGGATCCCTACTTAGTTATAACATGTTCTTATGGACTAAGAACTTAGACAAAGTAAAAAAAGATAAACTTTAGGAGGTATGGTATAAATTCATCTTTGACTTTGAGAGGTATGTGGATTGATTGGGATTTTATGAGGGCTTGTCTTAGGTTATGGGATGCAACCGATCATGTGTTCTGATTTGGGCCATGTGTGGAGAAGTTGTGCCCCACGTTTGAGAAGTTCAGCTTTATCCTCGATAGTTACCCAGATGCTAACCTTGCCATTCTGGAGTATAGGGTGGAGTACTTCCATTCTTTCCAATAGTTATTACAGTTGAGCCATAATCTGGCCAACACTATGGTGGTGGATGACCATATCAACTTGACTACTATCATTGTTGAGTTTATAGAGCCAGAGGATCTTGGGGACTTTAGTAGACATAACGTGAGGATGGTTGTTCTGGTATTGTGTCTAACAGTTGGTTGTTTATTTTTCAGTTCCCCTAGATGGGGTGACATACGGATAGTCAAGCTGGTTGACTATATGGGCGTAAGGGCTTTCTATTTCCAGCATTCTTCTGGCCGAGACTATGCATAATCTGGACAATAGTTGTAGGTCATAAGGTCTATAGTTTGTTAGCTAGGCGATCCTCCAGGTAAGAAAATGATTCTCCTTGTGGATAATTTTTTTGTTTCTATATGTTTTTGTCTATTTTTTCTGCTTATTTATTTTTCTGCTTTTTCTATTTTTTGTCTACTTTTTCTATTTTTCTACTTTTTAACTATATGTTTGTCTATTTTCCTTTCTATTTGGGCTCTGATTTTCATCTTTTTCTCAAGTTTGGCTTAAGGATAACCTTAAGGTGGCGGGCCTCCTGGATATGATGCCCTATACTAATGCGAGTTATAAGAGTGTCTATGTCGGTTCTAAGAGGGAGTGGATTAATTGGCTGCTTGAGTTGTGTCTAGAGGACATTTTGTGGTTATATTCTTGGTATGGGATTTGGTCATTCAACCATTTATTATAGATATAGGATGGTATATCTGATGGGCATCCACATGACTACTTTCTTCTAGGGGACCAAAGTTTTGAGACAGATGGGCCAGCCTCTGAGGGTTCCTCCAAATAGTTTTATTTTTCTGATTTCTCTTATCTCCATCCCTATAGCTCAGGTTATAATGAATGGCTGAAAGAAGAGCATGCAATTTGTGCACCCAGCTGCGCTGTCTGATAGATTGGGGGCCTACGATGCTTGACTCATTGAGACTGTAATACCCTATAAATTCCTAACTCACATGCATGAATCAATTCTCAATTTGAGGTTCATTAGTTTTGACATGATGAGAAATAATTTTAGAGACACAGTTAAAAAGCGAACTGGTTACTTTTTCGGGAATCGGCGGTGTCAGAAACACTACCGAGAAATTAGCAATCTGGTCAACAGAAGAATTTCTGAAGTTAACCTGGAGGGTCAATTTTGGTAAAAAGAAAGAAGTGAAAATCATTTAGGAACACTGAAAAAGTAACTAATGACAAAATCGTAAATAAATGAAAGTTTAAGGTGAATAGCAGAAATGGGTCTGTCAGAGTTATAGAATGACTCCAGAATCATTTTTATAAATAAGTATAAGTTAAAATAAGATTATTTACTCTCCACTTTAAATTCTAAATCCTAATGAAATTGACAGAATAAGTTACAGAAGATTTTGGACCAAAATGCGATATGTGGAAGTTTGAGGAGTTAGTTGTAATTTGCCATATGGATTTTCTATTTATTCTAACACTTAGGCAAAATTAGCTATCTTCTTCTTCTTTTCGTCAAGAGGCTAAACCACTATCTTCCATTTTCTTCTTCCATTTCTTCATTTCTTCACCAAGTTTCTTAAAGCAAATTGATAGAAAACTTAAGTATTAACCTAGTTCTACCTATTTTTATCATCAATGTGTAGAAAGGAGTAAAGGAATTCAAGGAACATTGAAGGAAACATTTCGGGTGGATCATCAAGGCTGAGGTAAGAAATTATTTTGCTTGATTTAATGGTTTGTTTAGATGTTATTTAGGTTGAATTTGATGGGTTTGTAGTTAATTTGCATCAAATGATGCTAATTGATAGGAATGTCTAATTTGTTTAGCTAAATTGATGTTGTAAGAAAGGGTTTGATGATTTAGTATTTGATATTGTTAATTGATGTTAGAATATGTTAATTAGACGTGAATAGGTGATTAATTAATGGTTTATTTGATGTAGAACACAATATTTGACAAAGGTGTGCCTTAGGGCTTCATTGGAGAATTTGGGAGGAATTGGATTGTTCAAGGCAAGTTGAAGTATTAGGTGAGTCTATATTGCATCATTCAACATGTCTATTGCTTTAGAATTGAAATTGGAAACCTTGTGAAAAACATCACCTTTGGTCGAACCATGTGTCATTATTCACTTCCTTTGATTTTGCTAGGTTTTTCATGACCAATTTGATCCATTTTGATATTGTTTATTGTTGTTTCTTTGATGCCTATACCATTGTTGGTAATGTAGCTTGCTATTAATTGAATTGGGCAAGTCAATGTTGTACCCTAACCTAACCTATTGGCTTGCCATTGTATGCCTACCTTGTGTTTGATGAAATGTCTAGTTCATTTGTCTTTGGCCTATTGTTTGCATTCCATAGGCCTACCATTTGAATGCCATTGTCACCAGCGACATTGGCATGCCAATTGGCTCGCCGATTTTCCTTGCCGAACCAACTTTTGTTCCATACCTTTGTTGTTTACCATAACCCTTATCCATGATTGTATATTGTATATTGCAATGCCTTTGATTCAAATACCATTTGATTTGAAAGATATTGATTATATTGACAGTGTTGATACCATTATTGCATAATGGTGTCT
>CANXYC010167668.1:0-24418 GCA_948193065.1 Aleurites moluccanus | reverse complement strand
GTTGTTATAAAAAGGATTGAAAGACTTGAAAAGCCTAATAAGAAAGATTTTGAACTTAAAAATTTTTTAGACCAAGAACTTGAATTTAATAATTTCCATTATTTAGAAAGGCTTGGTGCTTTTGCACGTTTATTGGATGACTAGTAATCTTTCAGATTGCTCTTATCCTGATTATCATCACCTAAATCACGGTATAGGCAAGGATCCAATAATAGGTTTGTTAAATTCTATTATAGATCGTTTGGACTCTCTAAATAATTCTATAAATAAATTGTTCAAAAATTTAGAAGAGTTGACTCTTAGACAGAGTGAATTTGAGAAATTTTTGCTTGAGAATAAAAACCCTTTAGAACTTGTTGCTAGCTCTCGTTATCACAACGAATATAAAAAACTAAAAGAAATCAGAAATAAAAGAAAAAATCCTTTAAAAGATCTTTAGGAGTAGCTTTCTGTAATTTCGCCTCTGAACAGAACACTTAGAGGGAGGGCAGACTTACCTAAATGGTATCAGAGCCTAAAAGAAAAGATTTTTGGATTTCTTTAAAAGAAAAGTAGGATTTTAGAGGTAAAAATAGAAATAACTTAAGTTTGAGGCGGATAAGAACTGCCAGTGAAACGCGGCTAAAAGTTTAAGAACTTTTGTGTTACGTTTTAAAGTTTAAGGATAATAATATGCGTGAGGTATAAATTAAAATACTATGAATGAAATGAACTCATCTTAGCTAAGTTCATTGCATATTAATATGATGACACTTGTCCGCCTATCACCACATCTTTACTAATTAACCTTATATAAAACAAATAGTCTCAATCACCATTTTCTCTCTATATATTTTTTCATTTCTTTTTCTCACTAAAATGTATTTTCTCTCACTATAATCAAAAGGAACTGATTTAAGCATTAAAAGGTCTTTGATTTGTCTTTTTCATCTTTTTCTTTATCTTATAGATAAAAAGAATTAGCAAGTTCAATAATCGTTGAAGAGATCCAATCCCCACATCATCAGTTTGATAGAACACTATCATTTACCATTATCCTAAAAACATAATAAAGAAGTTAAAAGTACATATCCATTCATTGTCAAGCCTCCCTCTCAAGATATCAAATGATGAAGATATCCGTACATAAATAATTTTATAATATTTAATATTGCATTTTGTAACAATAGATTTAGACAAAATTGATGACAAAGTTTTCAAAATAATAATAATAATAATAATAATGCCATATACTCTGAAGTTGGCAGTTGGATTTGTTTGGAGATTTCTAGATAAGGTACAAATAAAAGAATTTATAATTAGCTGGTTAATGGTTTCTATGCTTATGGGTTATGACCGCCATTAGAGTTGCCGTGAGAATTGTGCAAGAAATCCAATAATGTCGTCCTTACCCAACTACTTCATCTGATAAACTTCGACGTAAGATTATTGGCAAATGCATAAAATTTTGTATTTATTTATCAAACATCTAAAAATTTCTTTGCCTATATTAAACTCTTCAATTTTTATTTTTAACACAATAAAAATTTATTTAATAATTATTAACGAGTTTGAAGAACATGCACATTAAAAAACATGGTTAGAATAATTATTGTAACAGAGCCTGCTTATAATAATTAAATATCTTAGAAAATAAATTTAAAAATAAAAGAAAAAAAAATTCCAATACACATATACAAATCATCTCCCATACCCAAATGACAATTGCCATCCAAATCTAGTATAGAATCAACAATCAATTACAATAACAAAAGCGTTTATATCCCCTTTATTTTTCCCACTCAAATCCTCATATTTTTGCCTCAAAAATCAACACTCACCAATTGTTGGTTCTTAGAGGAAGCAGAGAGAAATGAAGAGAAGAGGTGGTGGTTGTTAGAGATGAAGTAGGAGAGGCAATAAAAAAAGGAATTGGTGAAGGTGAAGGTGATGGTGATGGTGATGGTGATGGTGTAGCAGTCAGTGTTGGGGTTGGAGCTGATTTTGATGATGGAGTGGTGAAGCTTTCTAGTGTCATAATTTATGTCACATAATCATTCTGTATATCAATTCTTAATATATTTTTTTTTATGATAAATTATATTGTAAAAAATATATTAACATAGATTCACAATTTTTTTTTTAATTTTTCAAGGCAAAACTCACAAAATTCAGCTTTTTAATTTTCATTTAATTTTTTTTTCTATTATATAGTAAATCATTACAACCTTACCATTACACTATCATAATGATGAAAATATAATGGATGGATATAATGGAGAGTTATTATACTTTTCATTACATCTATTAGAGATAGGGACAGATTCATAAATTTTACGAAGAGGATATAATTTTACATTAATAGTATTTAACATTTTTATTTACATAGTAAATATAAATCGAATTAAGAATTGATGCATAAAATAATAAAATAATGAATACAAATATATTATCCGATAAATAATTTTCTTAAAATTTATTATTTTTTCTATTTATTTGCTAAATGTTCATCTGAAAATTTCTATTAATTTATCTGTGAATTCTATTATAAAATTTTTGATACTATTAACTTGAAAATTAGAATTAAAATTTTAACCTTATACAGATAAATAATTCTCTTTCGGATTAGAATTTTATTGTTATTCTAGTAAAATATAAAACTTACAATTAAATTATTAAATTAGTATTAATATTATAATTTAATAAAATTATAAATTCAAATTGTAAGATTTACTTCATGCAAATTATTATAGTAAAAAAAATTCAAATTTGATCATGATTAAAATGAAAATTTTAAGTATAAATAAAAAATATTTCAGTATTTTTATAAAAATTTAATGGTAAAATGGACGAAATGACTAATTATATTTAATGAATAAAAGTATACGGACTAATTAGTAAATTTTTCAAAAAATAAAGACTAAAATATTAATTATGTCGTTTTTTGTTGACTAAAATGTAATTTACTAAAAATTTATAAAAAAAAAAAATAAAATTTAAGGAGAGGTACGTGCCTCTTGCTAAGCATAGATACTTCTCGGACCGGAGATGCTCTAAGAGAGAAGGATCGCATAGGATGGTGGATTTGGGTTTTAGGTTAAAAGATTGGTAATTTGAATTTATTTATTTATTTTTTAATTTTTTTGTGTTTAATATCTTTGATTAAAATTTATTTTTAATATAATTATAATATGATATGATAACTTTTTTAATAGTAAATTATTAATTTTTAATAGTCATTAAATAAATTATTAATATATATAAAAATAACAGTTTAATGTAAACTAATTAGGATTCAATAAACAAATCATGAAAAATTTAGAGGTTTCAAGATGAGTTTTACCAAGATTATAATATATAAGGATAACAAAAGCCAACAACCACCCAAAAGCTCAAACATCAATAATATTCTTAGGTATATAAGTTAGAGAGATTATCCAATATTAGTATATTAAAATTAGAATTTTGGTCTAATAACTTGGACAAATACCAATAATGAATATTATCTAGAAGATAAATTGCATTTTGGATTTGTGAGTTAGTTTCATTAAGGTGTCATTAAACTAGTAATCTAATGATAAAAGCATATACATGTTCACTGTGCAGAAGATTAGTGGTTGGAATTCATACAACTCACATCCTATAAAAATTTCTTATTTACAAAAACAAAATGCTATATATGGACTAATAATAAAATTTTCAATGTTTTGAATTCAACCAATGATATGAAAATATATGTACATGTAAAAGTTAAATAGATTAATATATTAATTTATATATTTAAATTTTATAGATAAATTAAAAATACAATTTAATCATATTAAAATTTAAATGATATATTAATATATAATCTAATGATAAATACATATAAAATTCAAATAATAAGATTCAGAATCTAAAAAGGAAAAAAAAATTTGAATGATGTATTGGTAAACCTTTAAAATCAAGAGAGGTGCCTGCGAACTAAATGTTATTGTTTATTTGATTATTTGATTTTAAAAAATTAATAAATTTTTTAATTATTATAACACATACATTTACAAATTAATTAGATTATATCTTGATTTATCTTTTGATATATTGAAAACTTTTAAAGGAAATTATCACTTACCAAAATTTAAATCCTGATATTTTGCATAGCCAAACAAGCATTTCATATCTTTTGATTTATAATAAATAAAGCACATTTTTTTTATAACTATTTCTTGAGTGGACCAAACACAAGTAGTTACCCAAACCTAAAAATTTAATTTTATCTAAGCCTAGCTAAGAGATTCTTGACATTTGGTTCTTCCATCCATTTCATGGTTTGACGACACTCAAAAAATTAGAATTGAGAATAAAAATTGGTGGGTCCTAAAATTATCTAAGATAGGGTTCTTCTTTTCAAATTAGTTTTGTCATATGAAATAGTTTTTATTAAATGATATCAGAGTTATTTTTAAATTTAATAGCAAAATTAAAATTTAAAGTCAATGACATAATAAAAATATAAAAATAACAATAATAAATTCATATAATTTAAAAATATGCATAAAAATATTTCTTATAAATTTCTCATTATTATTATTATTATTAAATTTCTCTTTGAGGGTTTAGATTTTTGTTTTAATATAGAAAATTTAATTGTTCTTAAGTTTTCTTAAACTAGTTCATTTAAATTAAACTATCGTGGTGACCATAATTTTTTTTTATTTAATTTATGTTTTCTAAAGCATTTTATATACAAACTATTATTTTTTTTTATTATTAAATTTAAATATTACATTTTAATATTTTAAACATTAATATAAAGAAAATATATAGTGGTGACCATATAATATGTATTTTTTTTTCTTTTTACCTTTTAATTGTTCAATGCAATAAATGTATAATATAAAATAATATATATTAGAAAATTATAATCTTTATTAGGTTTTTCCAAAGCATGTCTTGTGACCTATCTATAAGTCTAATGATGAGGTGTATGCATATACCTATTCAACTTTTAATTATCATTTTTTATATGTAATAGTTGTATGCTTTATTCAATTATAATTGTGTTAAATTTTATTTTTTTTAAGAGACAAAAAATTGTATTCAATAAAAATGAATTATATAATAAATTATTTTTTTTATATCTGTTATGAAATTACAGAAAAATGAAATTTATTTTTTAAATAAAAAATAATAAAAATAATTTTTTAGTGGAATTTATTTTAATGTTGGTAATTTTGGGGAGGTTGGAAAATTTTATAAAGCTATAAAGAATAAAAGAGAATAAGCAGCTTTACTTGATCTTAAGAACGAGCCTTTCTGCGAATCTACGCATGAGTTAATAATAAGCGTATATTTTTTTAAATAATAAATTTATAATCAATTTTTTCTTTTTAATATTAAAAAAAATAGCCTTTTTATTTATTATGTTACTTCTTACATGCAAATGAATTTTAATTTTATATTCATGTAATTTTATAAATAATATATTTTTTAATTAATTATAAAAAATATATTATAAAGTATCTATTTATAAATAAATGAATTTATTCGTATCTCAAGAATATATATTGTTTTTAATAATAAAGTATATGATATCACGGAGTAATTTTTATTTTATTATATTAAATTTATTATTTTAGTTTTAATATATAAAATAAATAATTTAAACATATAAAATATATACTAATCAAAATATTTTTGTACAAAATAAATAATTTATATTCACATTTTACATGCCATACAAATGTTGGATATATATTTACGAAAAAAAAAATCATGAGTTTGACTTGATAGCTATTAATTGACTTTGTTTTTGGACTTGCCCCAAACTGCATGATGTGAATGCCAAAAGGTAAAATACGGATGTGTAATTTAAAGGACGAGACCAATTTTCTTTTTCACACACAAGTTTTATATAATTGTAGATTATGATAAATCAAAATGATATTATGGTCTATTTAATTTAAATAGTTAATAATTATTATAATTAATTAATAATTAATAGTTATTAATTAAAAAATATAATTATTTAATAATATATTACTATTGAAATATTAAAAATATAATTTATTTTATTTTATTATTTTATTTATTTTAATATTTGATATAGATCGTAAAAATAAGAAAATTTATAGTGTAAAAAATTTAAAAACTAAATAAAATAAGTTTTAAATTATGAAAATATTTAAAATCTAATCACTTATTATATTAAGTATAAATTTTAAGTTAAAAAATTTAACTTACTATTTTAATTGATTTTTAACTTAATAATATTTCTAAAATAAATTATCAAACAACTTAAAAAGAGTTGAATTTTTTTAATTAAATGCCCCTTTAGTGTAATAAAGTGAGATTACTTTATAAATAATTGACAGGTTCAAGTATCATTAATGTTAAATTCTCCCTCACAATGTTAAAAAAAAAAAAAAAAAAAGTTTATTGTTATTTTTATTCCATTACAATAAAAATAAAAAATTAAAAAATTAAAAGTCATAAATTCTGTCTTTCAGTTCATTAATTTACATGTTATATGTTACAATAAAATGTATTTATCATAATATTGAAAATATATATTTTTAAAAGTCAAGCCTATTTTGTACTAATAACATTACAATGCATATAGAAACTCTATTTTTTATTCAAAATTTTATGTTATTTTATATAAAATAAGATATATTTAATATAAAGGGCTTTTTAGTATTTCAGAATACATTATCATAATTATTATTTTGAAGGGACCAATCTTTAAATTTTAAGGCCTATAAATATTTTTTATTTTTTCCATGAAAATTAAAAAAAAAAGGCTTGGCCTGGCTCCCTTAAAATCTACCCTATTATTATTTTTTTTAACTTTTAAAATCTTCCCTAATTGATAGTACCTATTACAATAAAATAAATGGATCAAATATTTATGATTATATCATTTAGAAATATATAAATTAAATGGAGTTTTTTTAAGAGTAAAAAATCGAAATTTAAATTTAAATTTATTATTTAAATTATATATAAGGATTAATTACAATTTTCTCTTATAAAATAATCCAATACACTAAATTTTTTCTGAATTTTTAAAAATATACTAACTCCCCCCTAACGAATGTCATAATATACTACTAGACACTGCCATCTAATTTTGTCTCAATTATTAGTCAACTTTATAAGAATAGTAAAAAGACAAAAATATCCCTACCATTTAATTTTAATTAATTACATTTTATTTTTATTTTTAAATTTTTTTTAGGATTAAAAAATATATTTTCATATTTTGACAAATTTAAAAATAAAAATATTTTTTACTTTTAATTTTTAAATTTGTCAAAAATATGAAAATGAATTTTTTATTTGTATTAAAAAATTTAAGAAGAAATAATTTAATTTCTTTTTAAATTATTTTTTAAAATAAAAAATAACAAATAAAAAATATTTTTTAAAAAATATTTTTATTTATTTTTTATTTTAAGATTTATCAAAAATATGAAAATAATTTTTTTAACTTTAAAAAAAAAATTAAAGTAAAAATAGAATATAATTATTAAAAATAAAGAGTAAGAATATTTTTATCTTTTTATTATTTTTATAGGATTCACTAAAAGTTAACTAATGATAAAATTGAATGGAATCATCTAGTAATATATTATGATATTCGTCAGGTAGATAATATATTTTTAAAAGATTAGAAAAATTTAATATATTAAATCATTTTACAGAGAGAAATGATAATTAATTTTATATATAATTATCATTAAATTATATTTTAATATATTAAATTAAATTGAATTTAATGGTATCAAGTAGAATATTAATATAAATTACTATTATGTCAAATAAATTATTTTATAAATATGATAATTCAGTGAAAATTCAATTTTTTATTATAAATTTATTTTTAAAAAAAAAAGGCAATAAAAAAAATACATAAGGAAAGTGGGTCCCAAAATCGAAGCCGCAATCGCAAAGCATATCCATATCAAGATGCCGCCGACGTTCTCGTTTACTAAAAATCCCAGCGCCTTCCGGAGCAGGGCCAACCCAGCCAACGCGCGCGCACCCGATCTTCGTATATAAAAGATTATGGGTCCCACATTGGGCAATGTACCACGTGGCTGATTGTGTGGGTCCCGCAGAAATTTTGCTTAGCATCGCATCGCCTTCCGGCTGTGGATTTGGATTTAAATTTTGGAATTGGATAGCTATTAAGTGGGACCATTTAGGAAATTTCAGAGTGAAGAAAGTGAAATTATTAAGTAATATATAAATATATTTTTTTATTTATATAATATTTAATTTAATTTAAAAGTGAAAAAATATGTTATTGTTTTGTTTAATAATTTTATTATGAGAAAAGAAGATATCATCCCTATGTTGCCACGTAGTCATCCACAAATTTTATTTTCTGTTTGATTTAATAAAAAGGGAAAATTATAATAATTTTTTAACTAAAAATTGGGGAGAACTTCTGAAATTTAATAACTAATTGAGTGTCAAAGTCAAACTCTAATTTCCAAATTAGCAATTCTTATCCGTTGTGCCATCATTGTGGCATGTGTCTTGTAGCACATTAACAGAGATTCATGTTCGAGTAACTGTTTTAGCAATACTTGGTTAAATCAATTTTGTCTACTACCTTCCTCATCTCTATAATATGCTAACACTTCTATCTCTTGTAATATATATGTATATCAAACTCAAACTTAAAATCAAATTAATAAATATTTTGTAAAATATAAAATATATTTAAAATTATATAAAAAAATAATATTCTTTTAAATTTAAGAGCGACTTAAATTTAAATTGAAATTGTATATTATATAATATTCAAATTTGGTTTAACTTATTTTTAAACTGTTTAAATTTAAATTTAATTCAATTAAAATTAAATTAAATTTAAATATTTTATGAATTAAATTCAAATAATTTATCAATAACTTATCTAGTTCGACACCCCAATTAACTCTCATAAAATTTTTGATACATTAAAATGAAATAAATTAAGGAATTTCATAAAATCTATATGATATAATAAATTATGTAAAATATTAATATCCATTAATTTTTGTTTTGGATATATTACATTTCCTTTCTGACACAAAAATCATATCCTTGTGTTGCACCGTTGGAACCCACGAGCTGGCAAATGCATTTGTCTTGGTTGTATTTGTCTACGTGGCAACTAAGGAGTGGTGAGAAAATAAAAGCCATGGATACGCGTATCAGCCAAGTAATCCAGTCAAAAACACGTCCGTGACTTTGGCTTTTACAACTTAGACCACATAGACACGCCACGTTTTCTTTTACTAATTTCTTTTTTTTTTTTTTATACCAAAATTCTATTCCTTTGGTAGGCTTAAACTTTGAACACCGCAGGCAACAAAGATATGCCGTTTATTTTTTCAAAGACTCATATAATCCACTATTTTATTATAAATTTCATTTTCTGTTATATATTTTTTATTATACATTACATATTTTTTAAATATTTTAATAATTAATATTTTTTATAAATAATATTATATAAAGAACGACATTAAATAAAAAATAAATAAAAAATTTAAATTGAAATAAGTAATCAATTTAATTAACTATTTTTAATGAGTATTTTTACCTCTTAAAAATTATTATTTTAAATAAAATATAATTATTTTAAATAAATATAAATTAATTAATATAAAAATAAATTAAATAAAAAAATTAAAAATATTAATAAAATTATATTTTATTATAATTATTATAATTTTAAGTGGTAATTCATAATTTTTATTTTTTATTTATTTAATTTATTTTTAAAATTTTTTATTTTTATTTTTATTTTTTAAATAATGTCGTTAAAATATTAATTAGAAACATCGTTTAATAATAATAATAAACAGATTTTACACATGCCGGTCTTTTAAAGGTCCGTGTCTGATACCAATCTTATTATCAGTTCCACCAACTTATGACCGAGTAAGCCAGCTACAGTTGTAAAGGTTATAACACACGTGTCTTTTTCCTTTCTTTTTCTTCTCTTTATTTGACAAAAATCTAATAATAATAATAATAATTACATTATTTTTTTTAATGATTCCTCAATTTACGCAATTTACCCAAAAGCAAGGGTTGAATAAATTATTGTGTTAAAAATATAATAATTGTTAATGTATTGCTATTTTAAAATTTAAAATAATTTTTTAAAATTTTTTAAAATTAATAATATAATAATATTTATTATAATAAATTTAAAAATATATTTTTCCTTAATAAAAATTAAATAAGTCTAAAAATATATATTAGAAATATATTAAATTTAAATTATTAAATTTTAATGATATAAATTTAATATATTTATATTATATTTTTTAAACTTATTTAAATTTTATTTCTTATAAAAAATATATTATTAAATTTATTATAATAAATATTATTATATTATACATTTTAAAATTTTTTATAAAATTTTTTTAGATTTTAAAATAATAATACAGCAGAAACTATTGTATCAGTCCTTCAATCCGAAAACACTCATTTAATTTCATTAATTTCCCCTTTTAATAAAGCCCCACAAAATTAGCTTTGAAAATCATCATTATTAAAATAACATCTTCTTTATATAAATCTAAAACTTACCTTCCTGTTTTGATAAATAAAAATATTCCTCACAATTTTTTTTTATCAATATATAAAATTTTTTATCCATTCAATTATTTAAAAATTTAATATGTTAAATTAAATTAATGCCAAAAAACTCAAATATTTCATATTTTTAAATTTACATGGTAATTAATAACAAATAATTCAATTATAAAAGTTAAAAATATTTTTTAATTTATTAATTACTAATAATTTAATAATCAAATTTTTATCATAATTAGAACACAATAATTCAAATGTCGAAACAAAAATCTCTACCTTTTTATGATTTTTAATTATATATATATTGTGTTTGCATAGCATTTCACTTTTTGAGATTTCATCATAAAATTAAATTTTTTTAAGTTTAATTTCTGAAGAATATTTAAATTGGAAATCTTATAATTTTGAAATTAATAATTTTAATATTATAAAATAAAAACATAATTTAAATTATATTTTGAATTTATTAATCTAATTATAATCATATATATATATATATAATCCTAAAATTAAGATAATGTTTTCACAATATCTTGTCACCTCATTAATTTTATAATTTGATTTCAATTGATCTCAAATTAATTAATAACAATTTTATACATTAATTAATAAGAAGATCATTCAATCAATTAATCAATAAATTATTATTAAATTTAATAATATAATATTAATTAATATGTAAAATTGATTAAATACAATTACATATAATAATTTAAATTTAAATTTAAATTAATAAATAAATAAAAAATCTAACAATTGATTTGCAGAATATATATACACATATACATAATATAATGAAAATATATATACTAATTCATATAAATGTGCATATAAAAGAAAAAAAAAATATAATATACTTTTAATAATGATTATTATAACAAATGATAATAATTTTTTTTAAGGATCCACTATATATGGTTTTTTATTCTTTTTTAGAATAAAATTTTTAAAAAATATGCACACATTATTTATCACATAATTTTATGATTTACTTTATAAATATATATTTATACTTAATAGCATATCAAATTATTTTTCTCCTTATGTAATATATGCCAATATAATAATATATAGCACAAAATTGTATTTATATAATACCTAGAAATAATAAGATAAAAATTAAATATAATTTATAATCACACAAAACATAAAAATAAATAATTCAATAATAAGGGTATATAACTTAACAATAGACTCAAATTCAAATTCTCAATCAATCAAAATATATATATATATATATATATATATATATAGAATATCTATGCCTTAAATTTAGTGGGAAATTTGATATAAAATTTGTTACGAGCACAAAAGAAATCAGTAATGCGCCGGACATAATATAATATACTTTTTATTTAATTTAATTATTTTTATCGGTTATTAACTGTTATTAATAAATATTAATTGATAATTGATAATTAATAATTATTATTTAATACTTAATTATTATAAGTATTTGATAAATTTATTATTAACTGTTATTTGTTAATATATTTAATGATCATTAAAAATAAATTTAATATTAATATTTTTATTTAAATATTATTTTTTAAAAAATAATTTAATTATTTTATTTAAATAAGTAATTTTTTTAAAAAATTTTAAATTAATTTTTTTTAAATAATAATTATTTAATTATATAATAAATACTTAATAACTAATAATATTCAATAATCATATAAATATAATTCAATAACTGCATCACAAAATTTTACAAGTAAGAATAATTTGCAGTTAGGCGTTTGCAACCTACATAATCAGATACTAATAAACTCCATGAACAACAATGAGGACGATCATAATAAACTAAGTGAAATCTAAGCCGTCCATTTCATCTATATACGGTAATATAAATGCTTCCCCAGTCGGATTTTTCTTCTTCTTCTTGTTTATAGTTATCGTTCTTATCCTCTCTTCTGCTTCTTTCCTTGTATAGACCTTTTTCTTGGTAATTTTGGAAAGTTAATCAATTTTCTTGATTCTCATTACTCCACAAAATCTTTTTCTCTCTATAAATCCATTTTTCTTTCTTTTTAACACAACCCCATTAGTTCTTTAAGCCTCCTTTCTTGAAGACTTTCAGTTTCTTGAAGAAAAAAAAGGGGTCAGTTTCTTGAAAATTTTCAGTGTCTTGCTTTTTTTTTTGTTCAATATGGTGTCTAAATCTTGTATGGAGTCTTTGAATTTGATCTCAGTTGATGATTTCCGTGTTCTTAATCGAATCCCCAGAGTCATGAAAGTCCCTGGAGTCATATCTGATATTGAAGAAACAGAAACAGAAACGATGTCGTCTTTTCCTCAAGAACGTCGTATCCTTGTTGCAAACCAGTTGCCATTGAAAGCTTACAAAGATGCAGAGAATAATAATAAGTGGTGTTTTGAGTTAGATACAGATAGCCTTTTGTTGCAGCTCAAAGATGGGTTTCCTTCAAATACAGGGGTTATCTATGTGGGAACTTTAAAGGCTGAAATTGAAAATAAAGATCAAGAATTTGTTTCTCAATTCTTATTGGAGAAATTTGGTTGTGTACCTGTTTTCTTGAATCCTGATATGAACTTCAAATTCTATCATGGGTTTTGTAAGCACTATCTTTGGCCTTTGTTTCATTATATGTTACCTATATCATCAAGTGATGGTGGTCGCTTTGATCGATCACAATGGCAAGCCTATGTATCTGCCAATAAGATATTTGCAGATACAATTATGCAGGTTTTAAACCCAGATGAGGATTCTGTCTGGGTACATGATTATCATCTTATGGTGTTGCCTACTTTGTTGAGAAGAAGGCTTCGTAGAGTAAAATTGGGCTTTTTCTTGCATAATACTTTCCCTTCTTCTGAAATTTTTAGGACTATTCCAGTAAGGGAAGAGATTTTAAGAGGTTTTTTGAATTGTGATCTTGTTGGGTTTCAGACCTTTGATTATGCAAGGCATTTCTTGTCTTGTTGTAGTAGGTTATTGGGTCTTAATTATGAGTCTAAAAGAGGGTATCTTGGGCTTGATTATTTTGGTAGAACTGTGAGTATTAAGATCTTGCCTGCTGGGATTCACATGGGGCAACTTGAATCTATTCTGAATTTGGAGGAAACAGCTAAAATAGCTAAACAATTGAAGGAGAAATTTGAAGGGAAAATTGTGATGGTTAGTGTTGATGATTTGGATATATTTAAAGGGATTAGTCTAAAATTCTTAGCAATGTGGAGGTTATTAGAAGAACATAAGTACTTAAGAGGGAAATTAGTACTAGTTCAAATTGCTAATCCTGCAAGAAGTCAGGGGAAAGATGTTCAAGAAGTTCAAAGTGAGGTTAATTTTCTTGTTAGACAGATAAATTTAATGTATGGTGAGGTAGATTATGAGCCTATTGTGTTTATTAATCGCCCGGTTAGTACTCAAGAGAAAGCAGCTTACTATGCAATATCAGATTGTTGTGTGGTTAATGCTGTGAGAGATGGGATGAATTTGGTTTCTTATAAGTATACTGTTTGTAGGCAGGGGAGCACTGTTTTAGACAGAGCATTGGGGTTTGATGAGAAATCTAATCTTAGAAAAAGTGTTCTAATAGTCTCCGAATTCGTTGGTTGTTCGCCTTCTCTTAGTGGGGCGATTCGGGTAAATCCTTGGAACATTGATGATGTTGTTGGAGCTATGCTTGGAGCTATCAGAATGAGTGAAGAAGAGAAGCATTTGAGACATGAAAAGCATTACAAGTATATTAGCTCTCATAACGTTGCTTATTGGGCGAAAAGTTTCGATCAAGATCTTGAGAGAGCTTGTAGAGAGCATTATCTGAAGAGGTTTTGGGGTGTCGGATTAGGTTTAGGATTCAGAATTGTAGCATTGGGACCGAATTTTAGGAAGCTTGCGGTTGAACCAATTGTCAATGCTTACAATAAGACGTCCAGTCGTTTGATCCTTTTAGACTATGATGGTACTATGATGCCACAGGGTTCTATGGACAAAGCTCCTAGTAGTGAAGTTATTTCAGTCTTGAATTGCTTGTGTAGTGATCCCAAGAACATCGTTTTCCTTGTAAGTGGAAGAGGAAAGGATCCTTTAAGCAAATGGTTCTCTCCATGTGAGAAACTGGGTATTTCAGCTGAGCATGGTTTTTTCACTAGGTAATTTTCTTTTAATTTGATTAATTAATGTTCTAATTGTGATTTGATTTCATGGGTTTTGTTTATAAATGTTTCTTGATTTTAATGCATTTCAGGTGGTCAAAGGATTCACCATGGGAGACCTGCTCCATGGCCATAGATTATGATTGGAAAAAGATTGCTGAACCAGTAATGAAGCTTTATACTGAAACAACTGATGGCTCTTTTATAGAGCATAAAGAAAGTGCATTGGTGTGGCACCATGGTGAAGCTGATTCTCATTTTGGGTCAAGCCAAGCTAAAGAGCTTCTTGATCATTTGGAGTCTGTTCTTGCTAATGAGCCTGTTGTTGTTAAAAGAGGCCAGCACATTGTTGAAGTGAAACCTCAGGTATGAACCATATTAAAACACCTGAATTCTGGTTCTGTACTTCGTTTGGAATCGATGTTAGAAACTGTTTTTTACCAAAAATACCCTTTTCGATGAATTTAACTTGGAAACGATCTTAATGGCGGCATATTCATGGATGAAGTTAATGGTTATGATTCTTGACATTTACATAAAAAGAAAATTTTGTTCTTTATGGATTTATTTCAGGGAGTAAGCAAAGGTATAGTTGTGGAGAAACTGATCTCAAGCATGAGAAATAGAGGCAAGTCGCCTGATTTTCTGTTGTGTATCGGAGATGATCGTTCCGATGAAGATATGTTTGAAAGCATTGCAAGTCATGTAGAGAATCCATCATTGCCAGCCATAGCAGAAGTGTTTGATTGCACAGTTGGTCAGAAACCAAGCATGGCAAAATACTATCTTGATGACACTTCAGATGTCATTAAATTGCTTCAAGGCCTTGCCGCTGCTTCTGGAGGACCTAAGTATGAATCTGGGGATATGTCTAATATTTAGTTTTTCGGAGTTTTTTGTTATATATATGAAAAAAAGAAGTTGGTGACACAAATAGACTTGTACAGAACAAAAGATAGTTTTTGTTTTTTAATTTCACAATTACAGGTCTAATATCAAAAAACTCGAATGCCAATTTAACATATTCATGTTCTTCCCAATTTTTTGGGCCAAATTTCTTATTTCAATACAATTTTTTTTTTTTAATTATGTTAACCATTTAGTATGCTTTAAGACCATCCAATCTTGTTTGATATGTTCGGTGAATCAATTGATTCTGTTCCTCTCTCCTTAGATTTATATATTGCAGTTCGACCTTGCAATTTCATATGCGATACTCGTACGAATTTTATTTAGTACCATAAAAAACAAAGTAAATAAATTGTATATAAGATAGAAGTAATTATTAAGGTCCAGAACCAATTTGCATATATTATGGTTCCCTCTTGTGTAATGTTATAACTCTCCAAAGTAGCACATCAGCAAGATAATTTGTCAATTCAGGTTCAAGGTGATAAACTATACGAAGTTTGACCTTCAATTCTCTTATTGTGTTCTTCTTATGAATTCGTACAATTTACACCCCCATTTTCTCCATGAATTTGTACTTTAAATAATTCAACAGCTTCAACAACAGCCTCATAAGGAATTTCGTTTGAGAGAATGTTTTGAATTTCATTCAACTCTTGTCAATTGTAAGGCAACACCATGTTTCTTGCTGCAATATCAAGAAATCTCTCGAGTTTGCATAATAGGGTCATAACAGGTTCATCATCCATAATCGTGAAGATGTGTCTCGAAGTATCAGTAGTAACCTATAAAGACCTAGTCTGCATACATTCATAAACCAATTTGATTAAACAAAATTTGATTTAAATGCAACTTTAATTGCTCTCATACAACATAAAATCAATATGAAAATTAACTACTGTGATTGTGATGTAGTTTGGAGTATGAATTCCTAGATTTGTAGGTTGATCAGGCTTCGATTCCCGAACAAAACTACGAACTTTTTTTTTTTGTCTGAGTATTGGGGAAAGGAGAATTTGAACCTAAGATTTTACCTATGTCACATATATACTTACCATTATGCTAATGCTTAAATTAACATAACTCACCTATTTTCATAAATCTCGTCATACATTCAAACATGAAACATTCTTAAATTAAGTGTCGATTTCGAATCAAATTTCGCAAGTGTATATTAAATGATCTTTTAACTTTTTAAAAACATTTAAATTGCTCTTGATAAATCATTGTTTGAAAAAATAAAAAATATATATATATTTTTCAAAAAAAATTTCAATCGAGTACCCTATGAACACTAGTTAAGAAATAAAAATTCAAATAATATTAAACAAAATTTTTTAGGATATTTTTTTATAAGGAGCGCTATTAGGGTTTCTTATATAATGAGAGTTGTAATTTATACTTTTCATCTTGAAATAAAAATTTTCTTTATGCCATTCTTCCCGTGAACGTAGGTTTCTCACGAAGCAGAACCATGTTAAATTGTTTCGAGTTTTCCTTTTGTTTTTTGCTTTGAATTTTTTTTAATTACAATCTTTGCTCTTGATTCCGTTTTGCGCTTACAATTGGTATCAGAGCTACGTTTACGGTTCTTTGTTTCGTTTGATGGCAACCATGAAGTTTGAAGTTGCAACTTTTGATGGCCGAAACAACTTTGGTCTTTGGCGGATCAAGATGCTTGCGCTGTTGCTACTGGAATGGAGTGAGTATGCGCTGGATAATTCCTATCCTGCAGATATGAAGAACTCCGATAAGTTGGAAGCAGAAAAGAAGGCGCACAATGCCATCTTATTGTCCTTGTTTGATAAAGTTTTTTGTGAAGTTGGTAACAAGAAGACTGCTGCAGAGTTGTGGAAGAAACTTGAATCTCTCCACATGAAGAAGTTAGTAACGACTAGTTTATATCTAAAGCAACGACTCTTTACTTTCAAGATGAAAGATGGTATAACTTTACAAGACCATCTTGCATAATTTAATCAGATAACGATGGACATGGGGAACACCGATATCAAGACAAATGATGAAGACGTGGCTTGTGTCTTGTTATTTTCGTTGTCTTCGGCGTATAACAACTTTGTTAATTCCATGATGCACGGTAGAGACACTCTTACACCAGAAGATGTTCGGTCTTCTTTGAATTCTACTGAGATGCGAAATCTAATCAATGGAAGCGACAAACAGGATGGTGGTGATGGGTTGGTTGCTAGAGGAATTTCGAAAACCATGAAAGGTAAAGGTAGGTCCAAAGACATATCCAAGTCTAGAGGTGCTGACAAGAGTAATATTGAGTGTTACTACAATCACAAAAGGGGCCACTACAAATCTGAATACAGGCAGCTGGAAAACAAAAACAGTAAGAAGAAAGAGATACCTAGCACTTCCATTGTTGAGAAAGGTAATGAATCTGATGCCAGTGGTGAATTTATGTTGACAGCTTGAGGTAGTGATCATGGGAGTAACAAGTGGGTGATGGATTCAGGATGTACTTTCCACATGTGTTTTAATAGGGATTGGTTTTCTACCTATAAGAAGAAAGCAAGAACTGTTTTGATGGGAAACAATGTGGAATGCAAAGTAGTGGTTATTGGTTCCATTGAGATTCGCTGTCATGATGGTATGGTTCGTACCTTGACTAATGTTCAACATGTTTCTGACTTAAAGAAGAACTTGATTTCTTTGGGTACACTTGACTCACAAGGGTATCATTATTCTGGCGATAATGGTGTGATTAAATTTTTTAGAGATTCACTTGTGATATTGAAGGCTAAATTAATTAATGGCCTTTATATCTTGTTAAGCAGCAGTGTTATGGGTACTGCTAACGTTTCATCCTCCAAGCTTTCAAATGCTGATAGTGCAAGACTGTGGCACATGTGTCTCTGTCATATGAGCGAGCGGAGATTGACTATGCTAAGTAAACGGGGTTTGTTGAAAGGCGAGAAGATTGATACACTCGAGTTTTGTGAACATTGTATCTACGGAAAACAACGAAGAGTGAGTTTTGCCAAAGGCAAACATACAACTCGAGGTATCTTGGATTATGTGCATTCTAATCTTTGGGGGGCATCTCAAGTTTCATCTAAGGGTGGAGGTAAACGATATTTTATCTCTTTCTTCGATGATTACTCTAGAAAGGTATGGGTTTATTTCTTGAAGTTGAAAAGCGATGCATCTGAAATTTTCAAGAATTAGAAGACATTGATTGAAAACCAGACAAGGAGGAAGATCAAGTGTCTTAGAACTGATAATGGGTTAGAATTTTGTGGTGATGAGTTTGAAAATTATTGTAAGACTACAGGGATTTTGAGGCATAGAACTATCAGGCATACACCACAGCAAAACGGTATTGTTGAACGGATGAATAGAACTCTTCTTGAGAGACTCGCTGCATGCTCTCTAATGCTAAGTTGTCCAAGGATTTTTGGGCAAAAGCAGTCCACACAACTTATTATCTTGTGAATCACTCTCCAACATCGGCCATTGACTTTAAAACTCCAAATGAGGTATGGTCTGGTAAACCCTCTGATTATTCTAATTTGAAGATATTTGGTTGTCCTGCATATTATCATGTTAATGAAGGCAAACTTGAACCTAGAGTTAAGAAGTGCTTGTTTATGGGATATGCAGATAGGGTGAAAGGATATAGGTTATGGTGTTTTGATCCTAACGCCTATGTTTGTAATTAGCAGAGATGTTACTTTTAATGAAACTGTTATGCTTGATCTTCGAAAGGTTTTTGTTGAGTCTACAGGAACCTAGGAAAATAGTGGCAGTAAGATGGAGTTTCAGGTGGAGACTTCATAGAAAAAGCATTAAGAAACTCAAGATCTTGTTTTGTCAGATGATGAAACAGATCAGAATGATGGTGATGAGCAGTATAGCATTGCAATAGGAAAAGATAGAAGACAGATTAGGCCACCTCATAGGTATGCACAGTCAAATCTTGTTACCTATGCACTTGTTACTGTAGTTGAAGAGACTAAAGACCTCGAGTCATCCACTTACTTCGAGGCTATGACTAGTGATGAATCTTCTCAATGGCAGCTGGCCATGACTGAAGAAATTGAATCTCTTCACAAGAATCATACATGAGACTTGGTTACATTACCTAAAGGTAAAAGGACTATTGGTTGCAAATGGGTTTTCAAAAAAAAAGGAAGGAATTCCTAGAGTTAAAGATGCTAGATACAAGGCACGTTTAGTTGCCAAAGGCTACAACCAAAAGGAGGGAATCAATTATAATGAGATTTTCTCTCTTATTGTGAAACATAGCCCAATTCATGTGTTATTTGCTTTAGTTGCACAGTTTGACTTGGAGCTACAACAGCTTGATGTCAAGACTGCATTTTTTCATGGTGAGCTTTAAGAGGTTATCTACATACGTCAACCAGAAGGATTTAAAGTTGAAAGTAAAGAAGATCATGTTTACAGGTTGAAAAGGTCGCTTTATGGTTTGAAACAGTCTCCAAGGCAGTGGTACAAGCGGGTTTGATGCTTTTATGACCAACAATGGATATTTCAGGAGTGCATTTGATAGCTGCATATACTACAGGTTATTGTCTGATGGTTATTTTGTTTATTTGTTGCTTTATATTGACGACATTCTCATTGCTTCAAAGAGCAAGTCAGATATTGATGATTTGAAGAAATTGTTGAATAGGGAGTTTGACATGAAAGACTTAGATGCTGCAAAGAAGATTTTGGGAATGGAGATTAAATGAGAAGATGGTAAGGTTTACTTATCTCAGAAAAGGTATATTAAAAAGGTACTTGAAAGATTTAATATGAAGAATTATAAACCGGTTAGTACTCCTTTAGCTCCTCATTTTAAACTTTCATCTTTGATGTCACCTCAAACTGAGAAAGAGGTAGAGCACATGTCCAAAATTCCATATTCTAGTGCAGTTGGTAGCATCATGTATGCTATGGTTTTTACTCGACCGGATATTGCTCAAACAGTTAACGTGGTGAGCCATTATATGTCCAATCTGGGAAAGGTACATTGGGAAGCTGTGAAATGGATACTTAGGTATCTTAAGGGTGCTTCCTATGTTAGCTTGGTATTTAGTAAGGGAGCTAACATAAATTCTTCAGTTGTTGGTTTTGTGGATTTTGACTTTGCAGGTGACCTTGATAGGAGGAGGTCCATGACGGGATATATGTTTATGCTTTCAAATTGTGTCATTACTTGGAAATTAACACTCCAATCTATTGTCGCTTTGTCTACCACAAACGCAGAGTACATGGTTGCAGCGGAAGCAATAACAGAAGTTGTTTGGCTAAAAGGTTTGGTGTCTGAATTGGGTTTGTCACAGGATAACTCATTGCTTAGATGTGATAGTCAGAGTGCTATACACTTGATTATAAATCAAAGATTTCATGAACGCGCCAAACATATAGATGTCAGATTTCATTTTATTAGAGATGTTGTTGAGAATGAGATTATCTTGGTTAAGAAGATAGGTACTGAAGATAATGCAGCAAATATGTTGACCAATATTGTTCCTTTGGCTAGGTTCAAGCATTGCTTAAGCTTGGTTGACGTTCTTAACATTTGATTTGTGGTCCTTAGGGGCCTTGGTAGGAGAGCGACTTTGTTTTGGCTTTTGGTTATCAAAGTTTTTTGGATCATTCCTTGTTTCCTACACCAAGTTCGCTCACGTAGGCTTAGAGATGTTGAAAAAGTTCTTTGATTTTGGTCGAAATTCAAGCCAAGGTGGAGAATTGTTATGTTTGTCTTATATTCCGGGTCGATCCATATCCGGAAGTGGATTCGACTAGATCCAATAAAATTTGAGCTCGATCCGAATGGGAGAAAAATGAAGATTTGGTTTGCGAAGTAGAGGGTTGGGCCGATAAGGAGCACCTATAGGGTTTCTTATATAATGATGGTTGTAATTTATACTCTTCATCTTGAAAAAAATAATTTCTTCGTGTCGTTCTCCTTGTGGACACAGGTTTCTCATGAAGTCGAACCATGTTAAATTGTTTCGAGTTCTCCTTTTATTTTTTACTTTGATATTTTTTTTTTTGTTGCAATCTTTGTTCTTATTTCCATTTTGCGCTTACAATAATAAAATACAAGTCTATCAAAATCTCTACTATTTTCTCATCTAACTCATTTTTACATTAATTTATTTATATTTGTTTGAAATAATTATTTAATTATATTTTATCTGAAATAATAACTCTTAAATGCTTTGTTTAGTGCACTAATTATGCAAAAGAAAATTAAATAAAGAAAATGAAGAGAAAAGAATTTTAATTTCTCGTATGATATTTGGTTCTCTTATTTGATAAGGGAGGAAATTCAAATTCAACATTGGAGATTTAACAGCAGCAACAACAACAACATTATTCTTGAGCAGCTGCACCAAAACTCCATTGCAAAAAAAGTGAATCTCTATTTCCCTACCGCTGTAAAGTCTCAATATTTAATTTCTAGAATTTAGCATATATTCATTTAGTCAAAAAGGAAGGATTGTGAGGCTTGTATTACTCCTAAAATTGAAAGTTGTTTAAACCCTCAATTACAGGACAATTCAAGAGCATTTTTCTTTGCAAGACACACATGGACAAGACGAATAGAGTTTTGATAATTAGAGGGACATACTACTTAGGGCAACGCCTATTAGAAGGCCTTTCAATTTCAAAGATTAAAGACAAATCTTACCATATTGTTTACACCTGACTCCAATTCCTCTCCTCCTCAGATTTTGCTTGATGTCATTCCTCACTCTCTCATTTTACCGCATCGATTTGCAAACTGGAAAGGGATTTCGAGCAATCTCAAATGAATTTTGTGATGGCCAAGAGATAAGTTGGTCATCATTTCCTTCCATTTCTCTTTAGAATGGAGACAATTTGTTTTGTTCCTAAAGCCTTAATGGGGAAATCTCATTTCCTCTTATTTCTTTTTTTTTTTTTTCTCTCTCTTATTAGGTAACCAAACAAAGAAAGCTTCTTCAATTTCTTTCCTTTTTATTTTTTTTCTCTCTATTTATCTCAAAATAAATATAGTGAAAAGCATTCATTAGAAAAATCATTTAAAAAATAATGATTTTCATAGTTTTATGGAGTTCAAAAACATTTTAATATCAATACCAAATAAACATATTCTTTACATTTAACCTCTAATTAGTGTTTAAAATATCTGCTTAAACTCTCAAATTTTTAGAAAAATATTACTATTCTAAAATTTTTGTTACTCTTTTAAAAAAAAAAAGAATAATGCAAATTAATCATATAAATGTCTCACAAAATTCTCATACTACAAACTTTAGATTTGAAAGTTTTCTATCAGATAGTATAAGAGAGGTAGTGAACTACTTTGTCATTGGAGAAAAAAATATTCTAAAATGAAGGTTAATTAATGGTAATTAAAACATGAGTTAATTACTACAAACAGTTTTTTAAATAAGAAAACTGTTGCTACCAATAAATTATAGCTATTAAAAACAAAAGAGCGATTAATTAATTAATTAATAATAGCTAGATGCTCCAGTAAAATTTTCATTGAAACACTTTTATTATTAATTAATTAATTAATATTTTCTGTCCCACATTAAATGTCATAATTATAAAATAAATTTTTATTTATTTATTTTGACATTTATAATTCATTTATTTCTTTAATTTATTAATTACTTTAATATCTTTTTATCCTCCTAATTTTCTCACATTTTATATCTTTTAAAAATATTTGGATTGGTGATTGACAATTACTGATTTGAAATAAAAATATTTTTTTAATTGATAAAAATTTTAATCAGCAATCGCAACTTTTATTTATTATCAGATTTTGCCGATTTGAAAAAAAAATCTGTAATTGGTCTTTAATAGTTGAATATTCAAATACTCAATAATTTTTCAATTGTCAATACGTGCATTTTCAAACAACAATTAAGTTTTATAATTGGGAATCCAAATACCTCCTTAATTAATTTTTATATTTTTTAATACATTTGTAATGAGTGCATTATTATCAAGTTAAGAAAAAATGTAGTTTGAATGAGAAAATTAGATAATTAAATTGAAAAATACTAAAAAAATTAAAATATTTATTGTAAAACAAAATGAATAATAAATAATAGCTTGATTGAAAAATAGAACATCATCAAATTTGTTTCTTTGTATTTCATGTAATATAATTGTTCTGAATTATTTTTTATTTATAATTATAGAGAAAATTATATATTTATTATAATAATTGTTTGTCACTAATTTATTAGAATTATATTAAAAAAAGTAATTAAACTTAATAATTAAACTAAAAACTGTTCATTACTTTTATTTGTCTTTCTTATTATTTATAAAGTATATATAAAAAATTATCCTTAAAAATATCTTTGAAATTTTATTGAAATAATTTTAGATTCTTATTAAATTTAATTTTATACCATTATGTTTTATTTAGCACCCTTTACAATATAATACTAATATAAAAATAATCAATTAATTAATGAAAAATAACTCAAAAAAAATTATTATATCAAATTATTTCAAATTTATATCTTTATATATTTATATATATAAATAAATTTTTTAGAAAAACATATATTTATAATTAATGTAAACCATGGGTTCAAAAATTACTTAAATAATGACCAATTTTATTTTGTTCTGGTTTGAGTAACCTTTTCTTTATGAGCATAAATATACAACAAACAATAACTTATTTGTCACACCCCAACTCCAGTGGTGCGACGGTCCTAGGGCAAGGGTAGGCTTAAGGCCACCATAAACCCGTAGAACTCACAGATTACTATACTCATAAATACCAATAATATAACATCAGAGATTTCCATGTTCATACATA